>OY986439.1:110557269-110647269 GCA_963920525.1 Dichetophora obliterata | reverse complement strand
AATAAATAAATAAATAAATAAATAAATAAATAAATAAATAAATAAATAAATAAATAAATAAATAAATAAATAAATAAATAAATAAATAAATAAATAAATAAATAAATAAATAAATAAATAAATAAATAAATAAATAAATAAATAAATAAATAAATAAATAAATAAATAAATAAATAAATAAATAAATAAATAAATAAATTAATAAATAAATAAATAAATAAATATATAAATAAATAAATAAATAAATGAATTAATAAATAAAGAAAGTGAACTATGTTTTTGTTACCTACATAAACATTATTATCATATAAAATAAAATGATTTCGTCAAGATCTCCCATGTCCTTTGCTCAACTCCCATACAAAATTTAGAAAAAAAGTGCAATATCTCGAGCTATAAGAAGTATTAGAATGAAAATTCATTATTTTTTTATTAACTTAATTCAAATAATAACTATATAAAAATTTCATCAAGATATGTCACGCCCTTAACCCTTTCACTGCCATTGGGATCATGCGTCCCAGGAGAAAATGAAAAAAATCGTTAAAAATACAATACTCGTTATATTTAAATAGGAAAATGCTCCATTGCTTGCTTTAAGTGTTTTTTGCTCATAATCAGCTGTTTTGAGTGTGTTCAATGAGTGTATTGTTTTTTATTACAATCATTTGGTGGCAATCTCTGTTAGATGCGCACGTTTTCTCCAATTTTTCGGTGTGAATAAGAGTTTTTCCAATTTGTGTTGTATTGTGAAAATAATATAAGTGTTTTGTAAATATAATCAAGTAAGTAAACATCAATATGCTGTTAATATTTTATTTTATGTGGGTTTTTTCCATTTGGTTTAATAGATCCCACTGGTTTTTTTTGATCCACAAAAATGGGATATATTATACCAGATGCTCATTATTCAGTAAATGCTCATATCCCTTATCAAGAAAATAATCATAAAAAATCAAAACTGAAAGACTTTATTGTTCCACTCGCAGAACAGCTCATTGCGCAAGGTAGAGCTGGAACAAAAGTCAAAAGGGCATCTACAACCAAAGGTCCTAGTTCCAAAAGATCTAAAACAATGCTTAATGTTTGAGATCATATGCCAGTCACATAAACAGATCACCGTAGACGCTGTGTTTTATGCAGCTCAATGAAAAAGTAAAAACGTTCATGCTATATTTGTTCAATGTACAAAGAGCCCTCTGTTTCGAGTGTTTTGGTAAATTCCATAAATACAATAAACAACAAAATAGTTGTTGAAAATTGAATTAAATAAAAATGTAATAAAAATTTAACAAAAGCTGTATTTTCTTATTCTCATACAAAAACTACCGATGGGATATTTAGTCCCAATTTATGAGGTTTAAAAAACCCATTGGGACATAAAATACCAGGACATATCTTCTTTCAAAAGGATACTAGATTTTTTAACAACATTTTTGTGCTTTTTAGTATCACATCAATATGAAAAAAAATACTTAGAACTGTCAAAAATCAATCCTTATAGTACGGTAGTGAAAGGGTTAACCCATCTCCCATACAAAATGAATAATAGATGTGCAATATCTTCAGGAGTAGAAAGTAAAGGCAACAAAATTAATTAGCTTTTTATGTAATTGATTTATATACTTACCGTATAAAAATGTCTTCATGATCTGCCACACCCTTCGTTAAGCTTCCATACAAAATTCAGAATAAAATTGCAATATCTCAAGTTGTGGAAAGTATAAGAAAGGATATTAACTGTTTTATTTTTAACTCGTTTCACTTTATTAACATATTATCATTTTATTCATCATAATCTGCCAAGCCCTTCGCCCAATTCACATACAAAATTAAGAATAAAAGTTCAAAGTGAAATGTAAAGTGAATATCTCTAGTTGTGGAAAGTATATTAACATGTTCAGATAGATTTCATTTAACATGGTAAACAAAAAAGCTTTTTCATTTAACTCAGCCGATCACATTACCTGAGCTATTTTCTAATTGATAGCTTTGTTTTTTTACATTTTGGAATAAATAAAAAAAAAGTTTAAAAAGGCGAAGTGGTTAATTTAAGTGGTATTTAAAGTTTATTAATTGCTTTGCAATGCAATTTTGCAAAATTATATGAATGTTTTCGCATGACATAAAAAACCAGCTGTAGCCACAACCAAAATTGTGGATTTTGTGTTTGCCGGATATTTTATGCACCTTTTTGTAGTGTACCTAATTGGATAGAGTATCTCCGGTTGCTCCAATTTTATTTTTTCTTTTCCTGTAATTAGATTTAAATTGATTCAAAGAAATAGGTTGCAGACATCTCACAGCCGTAGCTCAGCAACTGCTAGGTCATTTTTTAAAAACGTGACCATTCCTTTTTTGGCCACGAATTTCATCAATATATTCTCCCCATATCTGCACAATAGTGTGCTCATATGAAAAAAAAATTTTGTATAAAATATAGATACATTAGAATCTTTATTTAATAATAAAGAAATTAAAAAATTAATACTGTAATTATTTTTTGTTAGCTAGCCTCTATAAGCCTTTAATGCGCTGAGTCAAATTAATTATTTATAAAGTTAAAATGAAAATAAAATTCAAATAAAAAAATTATTTTTTTTTTTAAATTTCTAGGACCTTTTTTGTGGTATATAAATATTTTTTATTTATATTTTTTTAAATTCCTTTTTTAGCAAAAACTTGTAAAATTTATTTTTGCTAAAGTTTCGTAAATAAAGTATACTAAAATTTTTGGGATTTTGGAAAATATTCAGTAAAAAATTATACAAACTGAAATTTCGTGAATTTTTAAGGTTGAATAAAAAGACCTTAACTAAAAAAATAGAAATATATCGAATAATCCATTAAGATTCACATAACCAACACTCTATACTATAATCTGTAAATTTGCAAACTAACTTTGTTAAAATTATGACTTTTTTTTCCATGCCTACTCTTGTCCATCTCGTTACACTGTGCAACGATTGTACGACTGTATGTCCGTCTGTGGACACGATAACAGCCGCAGATTTTGATCAAGCGTCTTAACCCTTAAATGCATATAGTCTCAGATTTTTGCGAAAATGATATATATAATGAAATCCTATTAAAAAATAATAACTGCGTTTAAATTTTTGAAAAAAAAGTTATTTTGTTTATTTTATGAAGAAAAACTTGGTTGTATCTTTTAAGATACAATATGCACTCCCCGCTAAAATAACAACACATGAGAAAAACAAATACTGTTTACGATTTGAATAACAAAAGTTTATTTTTTATAAGTTGTATACATATATATATAGACATAAATGAAAAATATTTAATTTTATTGGTTGTGGTAATTAAAAAAGCAGTTTTTATCAGCCGTGAGACATAGATTTAATTCACACTTACTGCAAAACATCTTTGTTTGACCTGTGCAACCTGGCATCTTGCATCTTCCTTTCTTACTTACGAGCGTCCAATGTTGTGTTCCGTCTAGTCTTACATCTTCGGGAGGTGGTACTTGCGAATTCGGCTTTTGTTTTTTTTTCTGAATTTCAGTTTCTATGTTTGGTCGTCGACGAACTGTAGTATGTTTTGATGAATTTTTATAATTGAAAAGTGAATCTGCCACTTCCAATTTGAAATCTATCAATCGTAAATTTTTTGTTTTTGCTTGATCTTGGTTAATTCTTTTGTAAAGAATCCATGCATTGATGCAGGTCATATCTAATAGGTGGTAAAACAATCTGTTTGTCCACTTTCTGCTTTTTAAAGTTATTTTGTGGCGGCTCATGGAACTATCCAATAGATCGACGCCTCCCATATTTTTATTGTAGTCTTTCACAATTTGCGGACAAGAGACCGTTGTCGATTTGTTTTGCTTTTTGTCAAATCTACGAACAAATAAACTTTCATTTGGCGTGATTGAGGAAAAGGGTGGCTTAGTTCCTATATAAGTCGAAACTAAATTGACAATTTTTGTATCCTTCCATGAAATAGAAGTCACATCTATACCATAGATACTAGCTACAAACTCCTGGCTGGTTCCTCGTTCAAACTTCATCATTGTTTTTTCTTCTGGAAGCTTGCAATTTTTTATCCTATTCCATCGGATTGTACCAACAGAAAGAATTCCCTGGGTTCTAAGGTGTATAAGTAAAGGAATTGTAGTGTAGTAATTATCAAAGTATAATATGTAGTTTTTAAACTTAGGAACTTCACGAACTAACCTTACTACAATGTTTGCAGATGCTTGCAAATTTGGCTCTTCTGGGCGCATAGTTAGCTTCATTTGCTCCGGTATAAATTTCGAACTTGTAAGCATACCCTTTCGTATCACATAACACAAAAAATTTAAATCCCCACTTTTTAGGCTTGTTTGGCAGATATTGTTTCATATAGCTGCTCATTTTTGTCGAACACATTTGTTCATCTACAGACAATCTCGCTAACTTGGAAACAGAACCAAATGTATCATTTAGGGAGTCAACAACCGGCCTAATAAGGTAGAGTCTATCACGTTTCGGATCGTCGCGTGGTAGGTTTTTTTCTTTGTCATTAAAATGTAGATATTGCCTTATTTTTTCGAACTGGTTTACCGTCATTTGCTGCTTTATAACGTCTACTGATCGGTCATTATTGCTTGACCAATAATCTCTGGTATTTGGTAAATTGAAATACGTCATGTAAAACATAACACCAATAAACTTTCGCAACTCCGAAATACTAAAGGAAAACTTTTCATCTAATCCAGCATACCGTAGAGTTTCTTCAACTAAAAGGTTTTCTAAGCTTTCTGGAAATAAATAGCTCCAAACTTGATAAGGAGTAACTAATGATTGAATATCATCACTGAGAGAGCTATCTCCCCGAAAATCTACTTCTTTACTATGAAATTGCAAATTACCTTGTTTCCAGATTGTTTTTTCAAATGCTGAAGATTTAGGATCTACTTTTATGTCTTGAAATTTTGATGGAAATAAATTGAATGTCGAAGAACTTGTCTGAAGCTCTAAAGAATGATCTAGGGAAGCAGAAGGTCCTGATATAGATTCAGAATTTTCTTTAGAAACAGGAGAGTTAGAAATAACCAAATTAGAAATAACCAAATTTGTGGTAGCACATTTTGTAAGTGCAGGTGACCTAATTTTTTTTGAAGTAGAAATTGGAGTACTGGTTTTAGAAAGGTTTGAAGAAGAACATTTTGCAGTAACAGGAGACAGAACAGAGGTCGTGGACTTGTTATCATCGTTCATTAGGGCAATAAACGAGTCATGAATTGAGTCATTCAACTCAAAACTTAGTTCGGTTTCTTCAGAATCGATATTATTATCAATGAGTAACACGTTTTTTGTTTTAGTGGAGCATATTTGTGGAATTTCCCTTTCATCATCACTGCTTTCATCAGTGCTGTCATAAGGAAAATCTTCACTGTTGCAAAGTACTTTGCATATTTCATCATCGGTCATTCTTGTTTTTCTTTGAGTAAAAGCGTTCATAGTTATGATTTATATGTAAATAGAATAACAAAAATTCTGAATAGATAAAAGCAACCTCACAATCAAATAATTGCACTGAATAAAATTAAATTATTTCCGTGGCAACCAAAGCAACCTCTCGTATCAAACGACTGAGAAAGAATAAAAAAAAACCCAAGTAAGTGCACACAAGAAAAAAAAGCAACCTGTTCAAATGTTTATTTTTCTATACAAAATTTGTGTTTTCAAATACAAACACAATGTACAAAAAAAAAAACAAAGGAATATTTGAAATTAGTGCGGAGTGCATAGTGTATCTTTTAAGATACAACCACTAAAAGTGATTTTGCAACTAAAGTTGGGGTCGCATTTGTTTAAAATTTTATTTATTATTAAAATACATATCACAGAAGGACATATTAATTTTTTGTCTAAATTAAAAATACTATTATTGTTAAAATGTGACTATAAAAATGGCTTTTTCTAAAAATATATGAATTTTAAAATTTTGAGTTTAACGTTATGTAAACCTAATAAGCTAAAAACAATTGATATAAGTATGATTCAATATGATAGAAAATATAGTTCTGAGTAGTTGCTTACAATATTTTTTTAATTTTGTAAAGAAATTAAGGAATTACACTGTTTTTTCTGGTTGTATCTTTAAAGATACATCATGCATTTAAGGGTTAAATTGGAAAATACACACGATGCATACTTATCGTTTAGTTTTTGCTTTTTGCTTTTAATGATTAAGTTTGCTTATCTTAGTTGGGCCTAAAGTCGCAGCAGCTTGTGCATGTGTCTGCTTGCGCAATAAGAAACCCTTTCTGATAAATCGTTGTAGCGTCCAAGGTCATTAGTTTTAAAAAACAGATTATCAATCTCAATTAGACAAAGAACTTCTTTGAACAAATTGACTTAATATTTACAATGATATGGAAGTTATGAACGATAAGGTATAATGTAAATTACAAAATATTTAAATTGCGCAAAAACTTATATTTTCTCCATCGAAAAATTTAAATGTTTTTAGTATAAAATCTTGCTGCAAATGACAAAAAATATTAAAAAAATGTTGGTCTTTATAAAATATGAGCAAATGAAATCAGTGGACTTTTGATAAAACAACTTAAGTCTATCTGAAATTCATAGACAAAAAAACTTTAGTCTACATGAATTTCATATCAACTTAAAGGGTTTTGTTCAATAAAGCTCAATAAACGATTTGACAATTAAAAAACTAGAATTTTTATTTAAAATCAAGCATGATTTGAACTATCAAGCATTAAGAACTTTTATTTAAATCATATAAAATCAACATAATAAATAACAAGGTCATTTGAAAAAAACTTTAAAAATAATAACTTTTCACAGATTGAGTTAATTTGGATTGTTTTACAAAAGTACATTTAAAAAAACAAAAAATTTATAATAAAAGGCACATATTTAACATGGAATTTGTTATTATTTAAGAAATAATGTACTAAATTTTAATGAGATCATATTTTTATAGGGTTGAAAATATATTGTAGGCTATCGATGCTGTTTCGCACCGCTGCATAGTGTAAGATTTTGCGATTCTAGCGGGACAAAACTCAAAAACGATAATTAGAGACTTGAAATTTTGTACATAGCTGTCTGGAAGCTTAAATTAACCGCCTGATATTTTTTAACGACATCCGACCACATCCACTCCCCCTCCCATTAAAAAGGTTTGAAAAGCATTACTTTCTAAACAAGATATGCATACTCATCTTTCTGATCAAATATGGGATCAAATAGGACTTGCTTCTTTATAAGCTGCTCTAAAATAGTAAGCAGCTGGAAATATTAAAATTATATAAAATTAAACAATATTTTTATTTATAACCTCTGAAAACATAAAATTTATATATCAGTACTTTATTTACGTGACAGAAATAAAAGAAAAAATGAACAAAAAGAAATCGCTGAATATCTTGGCTTATGTGCCAATAATGTACGTTGAAATTGGTAAGGAAATATTTTATTCTCTACAAACTGTAATCAGTCTTATCCGAGTCCTCCGAAGTTGAGCTGGAACTACTTTCATCTTGTGGCTTTGCATCACTTTCGTTTTCGATGTGAGGCGTTTGCAGCAGCTGAAAAACTTCCGGGTTAAGTTTCAAAGCTTTAACACTTTATTTTGGTCGAAAAGAATTTAAGACTGGATCGGAGCTCATGAAAAGATTATGCAAGAAATCCTCATTTGCCTTGCATCTGGAGATTTTTCTTGTATTTTGCATTCGAAAGTGCTTGAAATCTTTATGACGAGACTCTTGTGCCTCTTGCGACATTTGTCCAATCGACAGTAAAAAGTTTTGTATTACTTCTGGGCCATGAACAAGAATTTTGTGTAACGTAACAGGCATTGGGTACCATTCGTAAAATGAAACGTATAAATTTGCGGTTACATCACAGTATTCCTTAAAGGTAAATATATTTATTTCGTAGCCACAAGTCAAAGCCCGAAGTAAAACGTAAAGCCGCTCAATCAGACTTTTGTCGACCCCGGTAATATCAGCCGCTATTTGAGGATCTTTGAAAAACCTTCTTATGCTATTTCCGTCATTACTGTTCTCACCTCCCTGTTTTGAAGTATCTAATAGCAGACCTGTTTCCAATCGGAACCTTTCAAGTATAATTTTTTTCTGGCTGCAACATTACATTTTTCCTCAGGTTTTCGACATTGCCATGTTTTACCGTCCAATCGATAGCCGATATGTTAGACGCATTCTATCAATCGAATTTGTACGTGAAGTGTTGACAAGCCCCATCAAAATGTGTGAACATCTTTGGGAAGATTTCGAATCATTTCCAAGCAATTCATAGTTTTCGGCGTCGCTTTACAAATGTAGCATTTTCGAGTGGCTTTATTTGATGCCAAAATATTGCAAATTTTACCATCTACCATAGATTCTTCAAATTTAGAAATTATTTCGAATGATTCTGCTTGTATTTTCACAATGGTTGGGAATAGAATAGCAATTTGACTTCGCATGCTTTCGACGTGTTTCAAAACCGATTTGTCAGTTTCCTTTTCAAATGTAAATTTTATGGGCCTGCAGTAGGCAGTGGATGATGGCCTTGGGTTTTGCCATACAATAATTTTTTGTCCATCTTCTTGCTTTCCATATAATTGCAAGGGTACCATTGAAGTGGCCAAAACACTTGAGTCGTCAAAATAACTATTACTCCATTTCTGTTAAAATTTTATTTGTCCACCGCTTCCATCAATACCGCACTTGAATATTATCGTTAAGCTTTTTGGCATGCAAACTTTATCACGCATGTTGAGAAGCACCGGTTCATGTACAATGTAAAGTCGTTCTGAAGTTACATTTACAACAGCTTGCAGAGAAATTTCTGCGAACGTATCATTTATGATTCATTCGACGTCCGATTGATAACATTAATTTTTTGCCTCTCTAATTTTTTCGTATTCTTTTCGCCTTTCGCCAACGCTGAGTTTCTCAAAAATTGGTATTTATGGCAAGTCAATTTTGTTGCAATTATCAACGATAACGCTTCTTCAGGCGAATAATGCAATATCGGGTTTTCTGGGCAATTTTTTAAATCTTTGTAGCACTTTTTGGGCTTTCGCTTAACATTTGGAGCATATGTGCTGAATCTCTTTTGCCAGACTGCCGAAGTTTAAAATGCGTTGCATGAGTAAGTTCGTTAAATGATTTTTGCCCAAGTAATGACTCAACTTTTCTTCTTTTAGCTTTTGGCCAACCAACTTGTTTTACGTTTTCAGATGAAGCTAAAATTTTACCTAGCATATCTGGAGCTTTGATAGATATCGAACTATTCAACCATTCCTTGTTGTTTAGCAGAAATTCCTTGTAATATCGCCGGCTTCGTTTTCATCTCTGATCAAGTCCAACTAAAAAGGAGCTGACTTTTTGTTTTATTTCTAGATGAACTGAATTCATGTGGCTTTGAAGCTCAAACATCTTTAAAATATATTCCGAGAGTAAACGTTCCAAACTAGGATTTGATGCACATATGTTACTTCCTCCGTTTTTTAATAAACAAAATAGTTCACGCATCGAGACTTTCACTGAGCTATCTGAAAGCAAAAACACAAATATTTCGATAAAAGGAAAAAAAAGGCAAATAATTCTGATACGGTTGAAACACGCTTGAATGTGACAATACAAGGATACCAAAAGTATTGTGTAGAAACGTGTAGAAAATTTTTGGCAGCCTATTAAAATCATAGCTTTGAGCTAGACAGCGACGATTTTTCTTGCATCACTTCTGCGCCATTTTTTTCAATTGTTATATGTTTATCATGGAAATTTGACTTAAAATACAAAAACTACATACCATTTCTAGCCGACTCCATACTAAAAAAGTATTAATCACAATATAAGAACTGCTTTCGCGAAAACTTTAAAAATTACTGCCACGTGCACTCAATTTCTACGTTGAACTGAGCACATAGCAACCTTCTACTTTGAATGAGATATTTTTAGAATAACGGTACAATATGACAAACAATTGCTTCTGATTGGCTGTTGTGGTGTATTGGTCACAATTTGAGTAGGTTTTCAGCGACTTTGGTTTATGTTGATTTTTGGACTTTTGTCCCGCTAGAATCACAAAATCCTACACTGTGCGCTGTCGGCAAAGTTGGAATCCGGATCCTATTATATAATTAAACTTTAATAATTGAAAAGGGTTAATTTTTATTAAGCCGACACGGTTGAAGGTCTTTTGATTTGCTTAGAACATTTTGTTCGTATACTATATAATAAAGCATTAATGAAAGCCATATTCAGAAATCCATAGAATTGACATATTGGCTATCTGTTAGTGAACAGCACATAACGCTACACATGTGATCAAATGTACCGACGCCTCCTTCAGCAAGCGTTACATCGTTTTCGTCCAAGATACCTAAATCCTCTGATGAGCTTTATTCTTCAAAGCTTTCATTGAAAGGGTCCTCTTGACCAGTCCCCTCATTGTTGTTGTAGGGTCCATCGTCCAAATCGTTGTCCAGATTATTTTGAGTATCCTCTGTACCTAATCTATCGTTGTTGCAATCCAATTCATCGTCGAATTCGTTGTTGTCGTCACAAATCGACAGAAATTTTCTATTTCCTCAACTTTTATTAATTTTTTGCTGCTCAATTTTTATTTTAACTGTACAAATCTGATATTATTACAGAAAATATGACAAATTTTCATATAAAAAGAATAACATAAGAATTGAAAAAGTTACACAAAAGACGACGCCAATTCTTAAAAATCATAACTACCCAGCAAACATTATGACTCTTAAAAGACTATTTTAAGACTCATATATACGAGCATTTATAGTCATAATGCGCTCAAAAAGGACTCTTTTATTAATACTTTTTCGTATGTTATGGGCTCCAAAATATGATTCATAACAATGACTGTGTTATGTTTTTTTTTGGAGCCATAAAAAAGACGCTTTTAAGACTCATATGTATAACTCTATTAAGACTCATATAAAGAACTCTTTGAACACTCATAATTCTTCCTAACTCTTCCAGAACTCATATAAATGATTTTTTAAGAGTAATACTTAAGACTCTTTTAAGACTCATATTTAAGACTCTTTTAAGAGTCGTATTTAATACTCTTTGAGGTCTCATAATTAAGACTCTTTTAGAACTCATAAGAATTATACTTTTAAGAGTCATCCTTAAGACTCTTTTAGGACTCATATGTAAAACTCTTTTAAGACTCATATAAAGGACTCTTTGAAAACTCATAATTAAGATTATTTTAGAACTCTTATAAATCATTATTTTACAAGTCCTATTAAAGACTCTTTTAAGACTCTTATTTAATACTTTTTTAAGACGTATGTAATGAAATCCGTAAGGAATCATAAATTAAACTCTTTTAGAACTCATATTATTTACTATTTTAAAAGACATTAGGTCCATATTAAAGACTCTTTAAAGTCTCAGAAAATAGATATTTTCATACACAAATTGTAGACTTTGATTTGATGTTATTAAAAGATTAGCCAACATTTTCTAAGGCTTAAAGCAAAGGTATGACCCTTTTATGAAAACTCATAAAACGTATCATAAAAGGATTATATTTGTGACATTTTATCTAAGATATTTTATCCGAAACACAATGAAATTGATTTTTTTTATATATTCAATTTATTTTAATTAAATTTTTTATTCATTCAGTCATAAAAAAATTACATTCAAACATATTCAATTAATATATATTTATATTTGACGTTAAATTTATTTTAATAAAAGTTTTTAATTCATTCAGAAAAAAAATATAAAAACTTAACCAAATTACATTTATTTGTTTGTCCTTATATTGAAATAATGCAGTTATAAGTAAAGTATAAGAAATAAAAAAAGGATATTTCAATGTTTGTTCTTATAACTAACTCTATCTTTTGCAGTTTGCAACCAGCGTGCACAGGTTAATGAAAATTATTTTTCAGTGTGATTAAACTTTCGGAAAAATGCACCTAAAAACAAAATCAAAAAAATTAAATAAGAAAATAGTTATGATGAATATTAAGCAGTAATGTTGCATTAGGGGCTATTTTAAAGCCAAAGTATAAGGAAAAAAAAGTTAAGTTTTGTTTTATTTGAAAACTTATTATTAGTTCACTTACCACGTATAGCTGATGTTACAGCAAATCCATTCAAATAGTTTTGTTATATTACTCCACTAAAGACACGAACTCACTATGAACATTTATAATTAAATAATAGCAAGAAATTAAATTACTTCCACACACTTCGGCGTTTAAACTCCAAATGAATATTTCAATTGAATGCTTGCTGCGAACTAAAAGCGCAGCAAGCTGATCGCAGCAAGAAAGGAATTCCACGAACTGTGGCGCTAGCATAGCAAGCGCCTTATTATTCAGAAATTGCATTCACAGGAACTTCGCGAATTACATTTTAAGGGCAAATAGAAATGTTTTTCGCATTGGAGTCAGATTCAGTTTTCGTTTACTAGTCTATGATGACTAATGACATTTTATATACTTATTATATTTATTTCTAAATAAATATAATAAATCATAAAACTCGCATACAAATGACTGCTTTATGAGTCTTTTTTATGATTTGTCATAAAACACTCATAAAGAAGAGACTTTATGAACACTCATAAAACATGCATACAAAGAATTCTTTTATGAGTCTTTTTTATGAACACTCATAAAACATGCATAAAAATATTATTGTATAAGTTCTTTTTATATGCACTCATAAAACACGCATAAAAAATATTCTTTTATGAGTCCTTTTTATGAGCACTCATAAATCTCACATAAAAAGTATTCTTTTATGACTCCGTTTTATGAATACTCATAAAACATGCATAAAAAGGATTCACTTATGAGACTTTTTTATGAACACTCATAAAACATGCATAAAAAGGATTATTTTATGAGTGCTTTTTATGAGCACTCATAAAACACTCATAAAAAGTATTCTTTTATGATTCCTTTTTATTAAAACTCATAAATCACGCATAAAAAAGACTCTCTTATGACTCATTTTTATTAACACTCATAAAACACTCACATAAATGACGCATTTTAGAGTCATATTTTTTGACGGCTAATAAAATGTTTGCTGGGTATACACTATTTATTTGGCTGTATGTTTGCGCACACCAACAGCTAGACTATGATTTACGCTATACGACAAATGAGAACAAAACAAACAAAAACAAGAAAGAAAAACGATAAAATGTGACCATGCGTCGGCGACTCGACGAAGTTTCGGGTCATTTCAATACAGAAAATAATAAAATTTAACCACGAAAATTGGAAATTAAATACATTATTTCATTTCATTGAATTTGCGTGTTAATTTTGAATTGACTTAAATTATCACCAAATTAAAGCTCTAATTTTTCAAAATTAACAATTTTGTTGTAAGTTCTAGTGCTTGCCAAGTTGTTCATTACAAACGCCTTTTTGGAAATGCCCATATACACTCAGAAAAAAACACCTATCTTTTTGTGATAAAAAATTTCTCTATTTTCGATAATAGAAATTTTCTTTATTTCAAATAAAATTTAATTCAATTATAATAAATTTTCACATATTTGAAGAAATACTTCCTTCCTTGTGGGAAATGAAAATATTTTATCTCTCTAATAATGATAAGTATTTTTCTCTCACTGAAAAAATCTAATTTATAGAGAAAAAAATATAGAAAATGAGAAATGTTCTCTATTGTTGATAAATAATTCACTATGCGAAATATTTTCTTCAAAAACATCAAATCCTTTCTCAAAAATTAAAAAGGCTTCTTTTCAAAAATCGATTTATTTTTCTTATATTGAATGAGGTACGAAAAAAATAGAAAGCGTGAGAGCAATTGATTAATACTGTGAAAAGCAAGTGTTGCATATTCTGCATATTATGACGATTATTGCTTCAAAAGGTTTTTTTTTACTTAACATAGCTACAAAAAGTGATGTGGTTTCCCTGTAGGAAAATCAACTAACTTAAAAGTAGTTGAAAAAGTATTTTTTTGTCAACCACAACTAGTTGAAATTTCCATAGAACGAACGACTTTTTTCCATAGAACGAACTCACATATTTTGTATGGTGATGCCCGCTAAATAAGTCAACTGACTTTCATCTGCATATGTTTTCAACTACTTGTTAAATTAGTTGAATTGAAATTATTTTTTAACTTCTTTAAAATAAATCAATTGAAAACTAGTTAATATTCAACTTACTGAAAATGAATTTAAAAGCATAAAAATTTTAAATTTCTATACATCAAAGAGATCATTTATTTTATTGTTTTGAAAAAAATACATAAATTCATATTATTGAAAGCCAATATGATATTTGATATTTGATATTAATAATATTTGATGAAATAGCATGGTTTAATATGTATAAACTTGTCATCCAATAAAATGTTTTAATAAAAACATGTCAAAATCAATAAGCCACTTGTTTTGAAGTAGTTTTTGAATTACTTCATATATAATGCAATAAAACTATTCAAAATTGAAGTGGGTGCCGCCTTAATATAATACAAAGTAGTTCATAAACTAGTTTATTCTAAATTAGTTTTTTAATTAGTTGTTTTTAAAAACAAGTTAGTTTGTTCCTATAGGGTTATTACTACTGTTTCTTTGGATGCATTTACAAAATCGTTTTTCAGAATAAATTTCTGGAATATTTATAAAGAGTCCCGAAAAACAATGCCACAACAATAATTCTACCTCTTAACACATTCTTAACTAACACAACTAAAATTTTTAAAACAGAATCACAATTTGATATTAATACTTCTACTATGCGTAGAACTGAGTTAAAACAAATGTTTGATAAAAATAATTTTTTAATCGTAATTGCGGATATACTTCTGTGTTTTAGAAAAAATGTACGCAATAAAGAAATATGTTGTATCAGTGTTAAGATAATATATCTTTCTTTAAAAAAAAGTGTTATTTTTTGTGAGAAACTATAAACGCAACTTAAAGAAAACATTTATTAAAATTAAATAAATATTTCTCTGTTTTCGAGAAAAATTTACACAAGAAAGAAAACGGTTGAAAGTATTATAAAGAAATATTTTTCTATTAAAGAGAAGGTGTCTTCTAAATATTTATCTTTTTCATGAAAGCTTTTATGCTATTTTTAGGGAATTTTTGGGATCACATTAGAGAAAAGCATTCTCTGGAGCAAAGTCAATACCATTTTTCACTTAATATGATGCCTTTTTTCTCATATTCCGATAAACTTTTTTCTGAGTGTACTTTTGCTTCTAACTTGTTGAGGAAGAATGAGTTTGGACTCCTTTACTTATGATTTTTTCTTGTCTCAATACAAGAAATCGCTAGCTATCGGATTGCAGACTCTATCTGACTCACCCGACATATTAACTGGCTTGCCGTTTAATTTACAACTTTTATCTAGAACTCATTTATTTTATTGCAAAAAGTTTAAACAATTTTAACTGTAAGGTATGAAATCCATTTAGCCAAAATATTTGCTTCTTTTATGCAGCCATAAATTTGATTTGTAAAAGTACATAGCTAAAAAAGCAAACGCCATCAGTTGGTGATATTGTAATTGGCGACTGACATAAGCACAGACTAACACACTCAAATGGCAACTACAGCAACAACCACTACAACAAAAACAACAATAACTATAGTTCATCACATTCAAGCAAAATAAATAATTCTGTACACGCTACAAAAACATGCAAAATTCTAGCAAGTATGCAAAATATATGTTGGAATATCGAAAAAAAAGAAAAAAAAGCAAACTTGCTTTTGTTGAGGTCAGGCCCAAATTTTAGGGGGTGCTTGGGGTACAAATGCCACCCATGGAATGCAAAGTTAAAAAAAATAATATTTAAATGTAAATATAGGCATTTCCACTAAAACGTCTACCGCGTTTGAAAAATTAAAAGTTACTGAAAATTTTTTTAAATCTCCTTAAAAGAGAAAAGAGTTTAAATTTATATTGTATGCTTGCTGAGAGCAGTTTTCAAGTTGAATTAAAAAAAAGGCAACAAACATGATAAACAAAAGTTGAAAAATAGCCACAAAAGTTGCAAAATTTAAACAAAAGTTGAAATTTTATAAGTATAACTAGCTTAAACCCGGCGCTTTTTTGCCACGCCTCCGTTGCCAAACGCCCTTAAAATGCTATAAGTGAAACTGCATGTGTTAATTTTGGTCTTATACTGAATTCCGTGGCTGTGCGACCCATAACTCTAAAGTTATTCGATATCGCAAATTTGGTGTGGGAGGAGACACGACCCCTTGTACAACGCCCATAATAAGTTATCAGTGAAACGGCACGTGTAAATTGTGTTCGAATACCGAATTGTGAAGCTGTGCAACCTATGAAGCTGTGTACAAAGCTATTCGATATTGGAAATTTCGGGTGTATGGGAGGTGGCACGCCTACTTTTCCAATGCAAAAAACATCCTTGGTATGTATTTAATAACTTCCTGAGGTTTCATAAAATTGGTTCAGACAAATGAACTAAATTAAAAATGTTACTATTATAAAATCAAAACCGTCTGATATAGCGTACCGACTACAACCATTGGCACCAATAAGGCAATTTTACCTTGTAACCTAGAGCATTCATTCATTCTGTTTTTAAGTAAATGTTATTTTTGAAATATCATTTTATTTTTTGGGAAATTCTTTATTTAAAGCCATTTTTAACATATTTATATGAGCTCTCTGTGTTTCGTGAGAATCAAAGTAAAAAAAGTCTTTCAAAAGCCACAATTATTGGCACGTGAATATAATTATTGGCACATTGATTACTACAATCATTGGCACTTGAGTACAATTATTGGCTTTTTAAAAACTATAATTATTGGCTTATTACCACAATTATAAGCACCCATTAAAACGTAATAACTGGCACCCAATAACTATAAAAATTATGTAATAGCTGGCTGTAATAAAATAATAAATTTTTAAATCATAAAAACAAATCCATTATTTTTTATAGTTGCCTATATACCTAGCTAGCGGAAAACAAATAATGCAGATTTTATTTAAAATTGGACTGAACCATTTTTAAGAACATAAAGATTAAAAATAAATCACAAAAAATTAGCATAAAAATTTCAACTGCGAATAAAAAAGAGATTGATTAATTTAAAATAAGTTATAAATATAGATCTACAACTTTTAATTATTGATGTGAGACCTTAGCTTGGACATGTTTTAAAAAAAAATCTTGATAAATAAACACAATTATTTCTTTAAGATATTTGGTGGGACTCAAACACTTTTATGCACAAATTAAAATGGGTTGGGCTACACATTTTTTGAGGTCAATATGTGTTAGTCTTTATTCAAATATGAACTAGAAAAAATTTGAAAGTCCTTGTTGCCGGGGTTCGTTAGTTACAGGATGTTGCTTGTTTGAAACGTTGGGTAGTTATTGGACCAACTTAAAACTTTTCTCATAATTTTTTTTTTGTGCATATAACTCTCTCATTTTTATTTATTTATATTGTGCATTGGTTTTACAATTAAACAGTTATTATAATAAAGTGGGCGCTGGCCGGCAATTATAGCAACAAACGACAGAAGGCCGAAACAATATCAACATTAAACAGTTATTTTAATGTTTTTAAACACTTTTTGAATAAACAGTTTTTTGCGAAACGATCCCAAAGTTTTCAATAGAACAATTAGCTGTAAGCTTGCACAACACATAATGCCACATGAAGCAAAAACCACTAGGGAAAAACATGAAAATAACGGTACTTAGAAACCAATAAGTGCATTGTTGCCTGTAGATAACATCGAGTATGAAAGGGCTAAGCAATAATTGCTCCTTATGCCACAATTTTCTGATTTAACGTCACTTTCAGGTTTGAGACTATCACCCAACCCTGCAGTGTAATCAACTAGATTTATACCAGTCAACAACTAGTTGGAAATATCCAACAACTAGTTCGATTTATGTCCTATTCTCATAGAACCGACTGGTATTTTTTACGTGGTGATGTCATTGGAAAAGACAATTGTCTTACTATAGATAAGGTTTTAACTAGTTAACAACTCATTTTTTATGTAAAGTAAAATTCTAGTTGGGTTGTGACTAGTTTTTAACCAATATAGTAATTATCGAATTAAAACTAGTTCATAGGTTCATATTTTTTCAATAGTTCATAGGTTCAAAGAACATATATTTTTACAACAAAATATTAGCTAAAGGCTAAAGTTAAAGCTATTTGATGAAATACCATGTTTATGGTATATATAAACTAAGTTCTAATCTACTACAAAGTTGCAATAAAAACATTTAAAAATAAGAGTATATGTCGCATTAATAAAATTCAAGATAGTTTATCAACTACATGTTTTTAAATTAGTTTTTATATGTTTTAATTTATTTATTATTAGTTTGTTCCAATGGGGTACCCAGCTCCAACTGGTTTTGGAACTGGTTGATTTTGATAATATGTAGTATAGTTTGATTTTGGCTAGTTTTACAACTGGTTTAATGTGACTTGACAAAAACTAGTTGGATTTAAACTACTTTTGCAACTAGTAAATCGTGACAAAATATAAACTAGTTTGTTTTGACTAGTATAAATACTACTCATGTTTTAATGCTGACTAGTCTTACACTGCAGGGAATCTACAATTGCTTCTTTTCCGTTTCTCTAAAAGAGTTTGTTGACCTGGCCAAATTTTATAAAATTTTGGAACCAGAAAAAATTGGAGTGTGGAACGTGGTACCCCATATTTTTTGGCTGAAGATTTTTTAAAAATTTTGCAATTTCAAATTGCTGACAGTGATTTTTGAAAAATCCCTGCAGTGTAATCAACTAGATTTATACCAGTCAACAACTAGTTGGAAATATCCAACAACTAGTTCGATTTATGTCCTATTCTCATAGAACCGACTGGTATTTTTTACGTGGTGATGTCATTGGAAAAGACAATTGTCTTACTATAGATAAGGTTTTAACTAGTTAACAACTCATTTTTTATGTAAAGTAAAGTTCTAGTTGGGTTGTGACTAGTTTTTAACCAATATAGTAATTATCGAATTAAAACTAGTTCATAGGTTCATATTTTTTCAATAGTTCATAGGTTCAAAGAACATATATTTTTACAACAAAATATTAGCTAAAGGCTAAAGTTAAAGCTATTTGATGAAATACCATGTTTATGGTATACTACATGTTTTTAAATTAGTTTTTATATGTTTTAATTTGTTTATTATAAGTTTGTTCTAATAGGGTACCCAGCTCCAACTAGTTTTTGAACTGGTTGATTTTGATAATATGTAGTATAGTTTGATTTTGGCTAGTTTTACAACTGGTTTAATGTGACTTGACAAAAACTAGTTGGGTTTAAACTACTTTTGCAACTAGTAAATCGTGACAAAATATAAACTAGTTTGTTTTGACTAGTATAAATACTACTCATGTTTTAATGCTGACTAGTCTTACACTGCAGGGATACTTTCATCGTACTTTCTTTTGGCATTTTTATATGAAAATATGAAGTATTCAATTATTGGCACTAGATAAAAGTATAATGAAGCAGTGCCAGTTATTGTAGTAACATCAAATTCAGTTATTGGCACCACCTGCCAATAATTGAATTGTTTGTTTTTTGGAATCAATTGTTGGCATCCAAGTTTAATTACAATAAAAATTTAAATATTAAGACGGAAATAAACTATTCAATGTTTAATTAATCAAAAAATCAAACGCGTCTACATAAAAAAATCCATAAATACATAAAAAACCGTACTCACCAAATTTCAATTCGCTATTGATATCAACACTGTAAGACCTTATTTTAATTGACAATGAAAACACCCTTGCAGATCCGAGATTTACAAGCAACTGAGTTACTTAATGTTTTTATACAATAAAGAACAAAGAGCGGAAATAAACCACAGAATTTGAAAATTAGTGTTCATAACCAACGGAAATTTAACGACATTTTATAAATGCTATTCAAGGCAAGGGTGCCAATAGCTGGCGCCAAATTTTTGGCTGCCAATAATTGTAGTCGGTACGCTATAGAAATTTTATTGGTTTGTGTGAGGTAAAAGTGGACGTGGCCACATTTATAAATAAAGTGACCGCCACTTCGAGCGCAACATACCAAGTTTCTTTCTAAAGACGTGTACAGCTCCAGAATTGATATGATTTCGAAAAAGTGTGCGTAGCTATAGTGAGACATTTCTAATTTTTAATAAAGTTGCCGACAGTAACCATCTCAAAAAAACTACTAAAGTTTAGTTTTTTACTATCAAAACTGGCTGATATATACCCAGTGGTCAGCAGTTGTAATACCTGATGAAATCTGGTGTGAAATAAGACGTATTTAGCTTTGAAAATTCGGGAATGATATCATAACTGATTTTAAAATAAGCATTTCCATTCAAGAGTTTTGAAAATTTCCCTGAATTGTCCAATTTGTGAACATTTTGTTTTGTTTTGATCTCAGACCGGAAGATGCCCCTGAGTTAAGAAGCGATGGTGTAATGCTGCCAAACGTTTATGAGTGCTTTCAGTCAGCTGAACTCTAAATTTGCTTCATGTTCACACCTGAGCGACGGCTGAGATAAGAAGCAAAGTGGCAATGGCACCAAATAATTTTGGGAAATTAAAATAAAAATCTGACAATGCGAAGTAGTCGACGCATATTTTTTCATTCTAAAAAATTTAGAATAGTGGCACGTTAATAAAATATTAAAAACATATTTGAGTGCGAAATGTATAAATGAAAATAATATTTTATATACTATGTATGCATATTATATTATTGTATTATAAATCATAGATGGGCACTTTGCAGTTACAGTAAAATTGCAGTAAAAATAATTTTTTACTGATAATGAAATTCAATTCGCATTACCAGTAAATTTTTACAGATTACTGAAAAAAATTGCAGTAAAAATAAATGTTTACTGATTACTGGAAAAAATCGCAATAAAAATAAATTTTTACTGATAATGAAATTTAATTTGCATTACCAGTAAATTTTTACAGATTACTGAAAAAAATTGCAGTAAAAATAAATTTTTACTGATTACTGAAAAAATTGCTGTAAAATTTTGTTTTTGCAGATTACTGAAAAAAATTGCAGTAAAAATAAATTTTTACTGCTTACTGAATAAAATTGCAGTAAAAATAAATTTTTACAGATTACTGAAAAAAATTGCAGTCAAATTTTGTTTTTACTAAGGTGGGCCTAAAACAAAAATTAATGGACGTACAGAACGCTTGATGATACGGAAGTTGACTCAAAATCCAAAAATTTTTGTCAGAACTCTTGCAAAGAAGCTTAACGAAGAGTGTGGCATTGTTGTTTCTCATGAGACAGTGCGTCAAGCCATACTGCGACAAAAATATTCATCTAGATCAGCACGCAAGAAACCATTGCTGTCTGCACAAAATGTTGAAAAACGCCTCTCTTTTGCTTTGAAACACATTTCCGAACCAGAACATTATTGGGACGACGTAATTTTTTGCGACGAGACAAAGATAATGTTGTATTGCAACGATAGACCAACCAGAGTATGGCGCAAACCATTGACAGCTTTAGAAAATAGAAATATAATTCCCACTGTCAAATTTGGTACGATGTCCGTTATGGTTTGGGGATGCATTTGTAGCAGAGGAGTAGGAGACTTAGCGTTTATCGATAGCACTATGGACGCCAAACAATATTTAAACATTTTGAAAAACACCTTAATCAGTAGTGCTACAAAATTTGGACTTATGTCTGAGAAAAAACCGCAATTTAAATTCTACCAAGATAACGATCCGAAGCACAAGGAGCTTAATGTGCGGTTGTGACTTCTTTATAATTGCGGCCAAGTTATAGATACACCGGCCCAGAGTCCTGACATAAACCCAATTGAAAATTTGTGGGCCTATTTAAAAAAAAGAGTTGCTAAAAGGCAGCCAAAGAATGCAGCAGCGTTGAAAACTGCAATAGTGGAGGAATGGCAGAACATTCCAAGCAGTTACGACTTGAAAAAATTGGTTCATTCGATGAAAAAGCGGCTCCAATGCGTTATTGATGCTAACGGTTATCATACCAAATACTAATTACATCATTGAATTTTTTATTCACTTAATATATTTAATATAAAAGCCTGTATTCTATTTTGTAAAAACAGTTTCTTGACAGCATCAAAATAGAGTGTTTTTTGTTTATGTTATTTTTACTGTTGTTTTTCCTATGAATTTGCAGTTCTTTTAATGAATGCTCTTTAAATGCTGTGTCATTATATGAATATGTACAAAAAAAAAGTCAAAAATAAATAAAAATTAATAATTTTTGCTATTGAAATCGAAAAATTTTATTTATTTCCAATGTCAAAACTCATTCTTGACAAACTGTATCTACATACATAATAATATACATATATAATACATGTGTAAAGAGCATTAATTTTCTTAAATTATTTATTTCATTTATGGCTGTTTTTCAGCACGAGTTTAAACTTTAGACAAACAAAAATACATTATAAGATAATATAAGTCAATTTAACTTCATGCTAAAATATCAAGCTAGACCGAGGTTAAACGTCCAATTTTGGTGAGTTAAGCTAGGTTATATTTGACTAAAGTTTAAACTCGCACTGAAAAACTGGCCCTTAGTGGTTTTACATTGATTTTTAACTACCAAGAACTACTTTCAGTGACTAGTAGAAATTTTACTTATCATGCATATGATATTTCATTATAATTAAAAGTTTACTTTTACTGCAATTTTATTCAGTAATCAGTAAAAATTTATTTATACTGCAAATTTTTCAGTAATCAGTAAAAATAAATTATTACTGCAATTTTTTCCAGTAAACAGTAAAAATGTATTTTTACTACAATTTTTTTTGAGTAATCAGTAAAAACAAAATATTACTGCAATTTTTTTCCAGTAATCAGTAAACATTTGTTTTTACTGCAATTTTTTTCAGAAATCAGTAAAAATTTATTTTTACTGCAAATTTTTTCAGTAATTAGTAAAATTTACTGGTAATGCAAATTGAATTTCATTATCAGTTAAAATTTTTTTTTACTGCTATTTTTTCCAGTAATCAGTACAAATTTACTGCTAATGCATATTAAATTTCATTATCAGTAAAAATTTATTTGTACTGCAATTTTTTCCAGTCATCAGTAAAAATTTATTTTTACTTCAATTTTTTCCAGTAACCAGTAAACTTTAATGAAATGTAATTTGCATTACCAGTTAATTTTTACTGATTTCTGCTTCTAGTAATGCAGTAAATATTTACTGCATGTGTTTTATCTATAGTAATAAAACTCATTTTCTGTTTGTTTGTTTGTTTGTTTGTTTGTTTGTTTGTTTGTTTGTTTGGCCTTTATACAACACTAAACGGCTCAACGGATTTTGCTCAAACTAGGTGTACATATTAAGTGTATCCCAACTTAAAATGTTGCATACTTATTTTTTGCCACGCCCCTCTGAAATTTTTCAACTAACGGCAATTTTGTTATTATAAAACTTTTTAGTATCGGAGATTTTTGGGTATTTAATTTTAAAAAATTTCTGTTATTTTGACATCAAAAACATTCACGTATCTTCAAAATTGGAGAAATTTTCAGTACAACGACTTTTTCATAAAACATCGTTGCCTAATAATGAAAAAAAAAACGACATGAAAATCAAAGTTTGGTCTTTCGATGCAAATATCTCCGCTGTCCATTAATATATTTCATTCAAATTTTTTTTGTTCAAAATTTCAATAAAATTACTTCACAAAAATAGATTGAACTGTTCTGTTAAGTCAGTGTATATATGTTTTCTGATTATGTCAAAAAAGGTCAAAAATATTGACTTTTTACTCAAAAATGACTCAAAAATTGTTGTTGTTGTAAAAATGAAATCAATAAAAATTTCACATCTGGCTACCTTTCATATGACATAGCATTTATTTGCAAAAATTCTTCCAGTTAAGCACAAACATTATTTTACTGTTCTTGTCATCAAAACAACAAAGGACCCGACCCCCTTTGATTTTTTAGCGAAATTTATTTTTTGCCAAAATGTTGTTTTTATATTTTTTGCGAAAAAGTCAAGTCTCAAAAATAATTTATGTGAAAAAATTACACCAATATTTCTTTCAAATCAAAAGTTATGGCTAAAAATCTATTCTAATGGCAGACTATTAATAAAACTGAAATTTGTTTTAAAATTCTCTATATAATTTGTGTGTCTCCATTTATCTCTAAGAATGCAGTTGTGAGCAGTATTCTACTTACTTTTTCAGGTTGTATATAAATATATTAAATGGCTTTAGAAAGAAAAATATTCTTACTTGCTTTTTCGTTTGAATATTCACTCCAGAGTATTCACTACCTGATAGAAGGCCTGATTTTTAGCGTTCCCTGTGGCCTGAATTTTCGGACGAATTTTCTTGGGGATATTCAGGACTGAGTTTACGTTATACGTTAGCATTACCCCTCAGGCCTGAGAGAATGTATTGTTTCAGGCCTATTTTAACAGCTGGGTTTATTTAAAAAATTATTTAAGATTTCAAAAATTGTCATTATTAATTAATCAAAAAATTTTGTATATTATTCGGTATAAAATTTGTACTCCTTAATTAAAGACACATAAAAATAAATTGTTCAAAATAAATGAAAATTAAATAAAATATATTAATCAAATAAAAAATTATATTGTTATTATTCGTGGGAACAAACAACAACCCACATAAATCCTTTCTGTTTGTTTGTGGGCGATAGCACACTTTTGGCTTGAATGGTAGGTCCCATGCTCTTTTTTTCAATCGACTCCAAACTTAACCAGATTACTCTCATCTTACTATAAAAAAGATAGGCTTAGTGGTTTTTTTACGTAATTTACAAATGCCAGGATAATTTACGTAAACGTGCAAATTTAACTGAAAACTGAAATGTGCGCCTATAGAACACAATGTAAAGAGTGCGGCCTCAAACAAATGTTTTTTTTTTCAAATTACAGAAAAGATTACAAAACATAGTGGGAGCCGTTTACATTTTTTTTTTATTCATTTTATTTATCATGGTCCCAAAGTAAACCAAAAAGTAAAATATTTCGCCAACTTCGAAAATGATTTAAAAAAAAAACGAAATAGTACTTCTCCTATGTTTTTATATCTTATTTTTGAAAGTATAAAAAACATTTAACAAAAAAACTAGACTAAATTTAACTGCAACTCCGTAAAAAACTGCATTTTTTAGAAGTATATTTTCAGTTAATTTTCGAAGTTCTGTCAAAGGAATAACAGCCATAACATCAAAATTTTTGGTGTTTATTTTTTAAGTAAATACACTTAAATTAAAAATTTAAGAAATATAAAATTATCAAAATATTCTTCATCAAGCACCTTGCTCTGGGATGGCTCTTAGTGGAAATATACCTCCTTATCGACTAAGGTTATGTGAGGGGAGGGTTGGGCGTATTAGTCGGCCGATTTGGTTAGTTTTTACACCAAATTGTCATTGTCATAATTGTTGTTGTCATAATAAAACAAGGTGTTTCGAATTGCATTTCCTCTTCAATAGTCTTCGAGTGATTAAGCTATGATCAACATTTGGTTGTGATAATAGCCACTTCTCAGTTAGAACACTAGCTGCAAGCGAAGCAAAAACTCGTTTCAATTCTATGGTGCTTTTCGACAGATTGCCGAACACCAATGAATTTTAAAATTAGTGAGAAGCAACTAAAACAGATGGCAATATTGATGGCTATAACCTCTAAATATCCAACTGCTTTAAAATGTCATATGATTAAGAAGCCGATGAGAACGTTAATAATTTTTACGAATTTGTTCAAACATGTGTGAAATCATATACTATTTAAACAATGAGTTGATCAAAGCTTAATCACTCAAAGACTACTGAAGAGGAAAGTTAATATCCCCCTTTAAAAATCATATTTTAACCAATACATTTTTGTAATCAAAAATTACCCCCCTTCATGGAAAATTGTGACTACGAGCCTGGTTGCTGTTTACTTTTAAATATTGAGGGGTTCAAATAAAGTACTATGCATGCTTGCAGGTTGTTCAAGAAATAAGAAACACTTATAGTTACTATATTTTCTAGCTAATTTTTGAGTGCGTGTTCATCCCAATTTGTAGGGAAGGGTTCTCGAGAAATTTGCTTGATCCTTAAACAACTCATTCCTACGCTTACAAGAAATTTGCTGTTAGAGGAGCTAAGCATTGCAGTATTTGCTCTTTTATTTATTTTAAAAGCTCAAAAAGAACTACACTGATTTTTACTGTTTTTTTTTTGAGATGAATTTAACGCAAACCCAATTTTTGTATACACATTTAAATAATTTGTTTTCATTGCTTTAAGTATATTAAAAATTTTGCGTTTGAAAAAAATAATTAAAAAAGAGTGATCACTATACTAGCAGCATCAAAAAAATACAACAATTTAATGCAGAAGAGAACAATGCTGAAGCAAGGCGAAATAATCTGATAAAACTGATAATGAAGAAGCTGCTCTACGAATGCTTTCAACATAATGTTGAGAACAAAAAGCAAAATGAATAAAACAATACCTTTACAACATGTGCGCGAGACATTAGCACCCGCCATACTCCAAAACAAGCCTGGCAACCCTATCCAGTGTAACAGAAAAAACATTCTACAAAACTGTTTTAGCTCCTGCGACGGTGCCTGTTTCATTGTTTTTAAGAATGTGAAAAATTAACAAATGTGGCGAAAACGTGAGGCACAACAACAAACAAAAAAACGACAACAACTTGTGACAAGGAAGAAGGACAACAATTTTTTTTGTACTGCTACGCAACTCGGTAGTTGGCCTCGTGCACTTGACAAACTAACAGTGGCACATACACACACACAAACACAAGCATGGCAGCAAACGGTTATGAAACACAAACACGAACGAAGAGTTTGCCAACGACGAAGGCAAACGTCCGACCTCTCCAATAACAACTTCAACGCTACGAAAGGACAAAATGAACGAAGCTTTAAGCGAGACGAACTCAACAACGAACTTACAAGCGAACCTGTGCCGAGACGAGGTGTGCAGCATGCCTGTATTCGCGACTCCATACGTATGATTGTGTTTGTGTGTATGTGTGTGTTTGTGTGTGCAGCACGAAGGAACGCGCGCTGCAGATATTGTTGGTTTCTGCCAAGTTAAGTTAAGTTAGCAATATTATTTGTTGTTTGTCAAACGAATGAAGTGAAACTCGAAGTGAAGCGAAGTTTTGCTGGAGCAGCAGCAGCAGCAGCAGTTGTCGTGAGTGTAATAAAACAAAACGTAAAAATATACTTAAAAATTTAAATAATTAAAATTTTGAATGGCCTGCATTCGACATTCAAGAGAAAATTAGTGGCGTTGTGTGGATAGTGTGCAAAATTGTTGTTGTTGGTGATGATGCACTCCTGCATCGCAGATAAAGGGAAGAAAAAGAATTAAAAAAAAAATTGTTTCACTCATTGAAGTATCATAAAACATGTGCTGCTTGTTTAAATGCTTAAACCAAAGAGCAAACGTCAAACTGACACCGCCCAAAAATAAGTAACAGAACCTTGTATTTTTCAAGAAAATGCAGTGTTGTAAAATGAACGAAAAATAATGCAAAAAACGTAGTTTATCAAATGCACTGGAGTGCATAATTGCAAAAAATTAAGTTCTAATAAAAAGCGTTAAAAAAAACCGCGTGCTTAGTGCCTTTTTTTACCAAAGCTTAGTAGTGGCTCCGTTTAGCAAAATTTGCAAAACTCTATTAATAAAGTGACTGTGACATGGTGAAAGCTGAGTAGAAAAGCTCAGCACTGTTGCTTCAAGGTGCTTTTTTTAAAGAGGATAAAAAAAATACGAAAAGTAAAATCAAATTTAAAACTAAACTGTGATAATAAGTGACCTAAGATAATTAGCATTTTAATATAAAAGAGCTACTAAATTGCTTATAGCTTCTATCCATTAGGATAAAGCTAGTGTGCCCTTTTTTAATATATTATCAACTCAATAGAAAAGCAATAATTTTAGATATATTTTATTAAAAAAAAATATATACATGCATCCAAAGCAGCAAAGCGTGCACAATTTACAATGAGTTAAAAAATTAAAAACATATCTGAAATTGTTTGTAGTTTAAAAATAAAATAAAAGAAAAAATGATAAAAATTAAACAAGATGAAGCAAGTTATGCTTTAAAGTTATAAACGTTAGCAAAACTTAAAAATTAAATTTTGCAAGGTATATTGCAAAATATGTCTAAACAACAATATCACATTTTCATAAAAACAGAAATCTAAAAGCAATATTTTTCACAACTTTTTTGAGTTTTAACTTAGAAAAAGCTTTTTTGAAGCTGTGAAAAGCTTAAAGCTGTTCATTAAATAATTTATAAATTGACGAAATATAAGCTTATTTTAAGCAAAAGAAAAAGCTTCCCAAACCTTAAACAAAACAGCTTTAATTGGGTGAAAATAATAAAGTTTGTATAAGTGAAAAAAGTAAAACCACAATAAAAAATACCTTCAAGTGATCTGAAATTTAGAATTCAGCTTTATATACGAATAAATATTAATTCTAAAAGTTACTTTAAATAAGCAATTCAACAGCTTTTAAAATAAATACTGAATAAATGAAATAAATTCACAAAAGTCCTTAAAATTTAAGCTGTGAAAGTTAAAAAATAAATTATAATAAAACAAAATAACTCAGCAAAAAAAATTATATAAAAATTTTTGTGAAATCAGTTTGCTGCAACTTAATTAAAAAAACTGCACAATCTGTTGCTAAAAAGCTTTAAAAACTTGAGAGATGCACACAAACGTAAAAGTGCATTGACATAGGCGCAAAACTATTAATTAATTTATTTTCACATCGGCCAAAATTTCTCGTTAAAAAGCTATTAAAAGCGTTATTAAAAATCTTTCTAAAGCTTTAATTAAAATTTTCAAAAAGCTATTATATTATTAAATTTTCAACAAACTAACAAGGAAAGAAAAACAAAATTTTTTTTGTGATATTTTGCAAATTCGACAGTTAAGAACTTGCGCAATCTTCATCAAAGCAGAACCTTTCGTTTGGCATCCGTGAACAGTGGGCAAAAATAACTGAATCCAAGAAGAATTTATGTGCAGGAGAGAAAAACATTTTGTGAACCTTAAAAAAAAAACTTGTAATAGTATAGAAAAATAATCTAAAGTTTGTCAAAAAATGAATATGCAGCAACATTTTTAAACAAATATATAAAAATTAAAAGCTTAAATATGTATGTAACTGGAAAGTGTACGATTTTATATCACAAACTTAAGACTTATAAGCTGTTATAGGCAAAAGGTATCGATTCAATGATGAAGACTGAAAATGGTTTTTAATGTTCTTTAAAATATTTTAAGTGAGCACAACTACTTAACAGTAATCGTTAATATCAAAGAATTTTTAGTAAAGATTATAAAAAACATTGTTTGTTTAAAAAGAAAATCTTTTTAGAAATCAACAGATATACCAGCTGTGGTCTGAAAAAGTAAAAATTGTGTACAAATATTAATGTTGGTTTTAAAAAAGTTCAAAAGTGTTTATTAATTTGTTTGGTTAACTGAAAAAAAACTGTTATGAAGAATAATAAATGTATAACTCAATGCAAAACAGAAAAAAAGGTTACCAAATAAAGTTAAAAATTGGCTTAGCAAAAACACATAAGGTCTTATGGAGCGCGTACTTTTCACAAGATGCCCAAAAATTAAAAGCATAAAAATTTTGAAGAGATGAATTTTTTAAATTTCTAAGTAAAAAATGTATTTTGAATACTATGGCTTAATGTGAAGTATATGAAAACTTAAACAAATATCAATAATCGATCAAAATAAAGGTCTCAGAAAAGCTATTCCTACAAAATGCGATCACTTATTGAAGAATGACATTGAAGAAGTAAAATTAAAACATAATATTTGCCTTAAATTTCGTATTTATGTGTTTTTTTTTTAAGTTTTGCAAAATCACTGAAGAACATTGCAATAACATAAGGAGCAGAAAGAAAATAAACATAAATAAAATTTAGCTGAAAAGACTACATAAAAATGTAAAAGCAGCTTATAAATTAAAAAAACAAGAAACTAATAGCTTCTAAAACAACAAAACTTAATTAAGATAAAATTTATAACACAATTTGAATAACAGGTAAAAACATCTTAAAAATCCAAATAAATATAAAATTAAAAACTTCAACGTAATCAAAGCAAAACCTAAAAGTTTCAAAAAAGCAAAATTTAATTGAAATAAAAATCATAAAATAGCTCTTCAAAACATTCAACTCTCTTTAATGTGCAAGCACTTTATTAATAAAAACTAAATAAGGAATAATAAAAAGTTCTAAGTTCAAAAACGTAAGAAGATAAAGTGCTTCTTTTCAAGCTTTGAAGCTTGAGAACTCTTTTCAATCAAAGTTTTTAGAAAGTTTGCGCTAAGAATCTGCTTTTCAGAAATAGACCAAAGGAAAACTTTTAATTGAAAACTAAAGTGAAACATTAAGCAATACATGTTTTTAGTAAAATTATTATAAAATATTTCAAATCCAATGAATTTTAATAAAAGAATTTAAAAAAATAATAAAAAAGCTCAAACGCAAAAAGTTGTGCAAAAAAAATTTTAAATTAAGAAGAGTTTAAATTCAATAAAAGTAAATTAAAAAATGTTTGCCTTAAGGCGTAATAAATAATAGAATTTTTTAAATGCTTTCTCTCCAACCAAAGCCTTCAAAAATATAAAGCCGTGTGCATAAAAAATAGTCAATAAATTTTAATACAAGAAATCAAGTAATAAGGTTCATAACATTTCATATTTAATATAAAATTTTTAATAATACGTATAATATTTATGTTATACAGAAAAGCATACAGACTAAGTTAATTTAAAATTCTTGTGAAGCTTTTATGTATGTTATGGCCGGAATTAAACACTGCTAGTAAAGTGCGAAAAAGCTTTTCGATAAAATTCATTAGGTTTTGAAAAAAAAATTATATAACTTTAGCTGAAGCTAAAGTTGTTTTTTACTGGGCTGAATTCTATACTTAAAGAAAAAGAAAAAACGAAATCAGTTACGTGATATGCAAACAAATTAAAAAGCTCTGCATTTCATTGCATTTTCTAACAATGGGCTCACATGGTGCTGGAACCTGTGACTGCTGCGGCACGTGCCCCAGTCGCAGTGCAAACAATGAACAAGCACAACCACAACCACAACCACAACAACAACCTCAACAGCGACCACCACAAATACCACCGCTTCCGATAGCACCTTTAATGCCTGCCGTACGACCACCGCCAGTTGCAGCACCAGAGCCAGCAGCTGTAGCTCCTGCAGCAGCACTGACACCACCACCCATACCACGGCAACTAAGACAGCAGAGCAACATTAACAATAACATGAACAACAACAACAACAACGTCAATGTGCAAGATCAACAAAATAACAATAGAAACAACAACAACATTGCTAACTATATCAATCAAGTGAATATGCATTTGAATTTGCATCATCACAACAACAACAACAACATGCCATATGTAGCACGTGAGTCCAACAACAACAACAACAATCACATTTATGTTAATCCACACTCGTACGATACCAACACATTTGCCACGAGCATTGACACTAGCAGCATCTCGCATACAGCTACCGCTTCAACCATCGTTGTGCCGCCACACCCACCGCTGACCACTGCCGCAAGCGGCTCAGCTACTGGCACCTTAGAACGCGAAAATCAGCTGAATAACAATGGTGGTGGTTCCAGTTCCGCAGCCACAGCAGGCACTGCGGCCACTGCCGCAGCTGGAGATGAAGCTGGTGGCGATTTAACACGTCCCAACACATCTACCACGCTCAGCACTCTGAATACATATCTGTTTCCCTGCGGTAATGATTCCGCTGGCACCATTGGAGGCATCACCTTTGGACACGGCAGCACCTCCGCCGAACTGGACAGCAACTTTAGTCAAATGGTTGCGGGCAGCGAAGGTGGCAGCAGCTCGCTGTCCACCGGACTTCATGGTTTCATTAACAAGCGACGCATACGTCGTCTCTTTGGCGTGGGTAGCAGTGTTGCTGATAACCGCAATACCGGTCCATTTGCGGCAGCCGTGCGTCGCCGCAGCTCACACTTAATACAATTCCAGACCGCAGCCTTGGCTAAGAAGAAACAGCAACTAATGGAACGTGAGCAATTGTCGGCCGCAATGAATGCAGCGCTGCTGCAAAAAGCAGCAGAGAAGAAGAAGAAAAAGAAGCCAGCCGGACCGCCGCCACAGGTGCGTCAGCAATCGTCGCGCCAAATGGACGATCCGATGAATCGACCACGCAAACATAACACATCAGCGTCAAAGAAGAAAAAGGAGGAGCAGCATCCATTCGAAAAGTATTTCACACTGTTTAGCTTAGCATTTTTATTTTGAAGCAATTAAAATAGACAAAATAGAAACAACAAAAAAAAAATGAAAATAATCTCAATAAAAAGCTTTGTTTTATGTTACGCTTTCTGCACACTTTATCGCTTTATTCAAGGTTTCTTAAACCAATTTTTGTACAGTTCAAATGTATGGTAAGGCACTTAAAATGCATTTAAATTTTATGCATTTTCATGAAATATTATAATTTTGCAAGCGTGGGATAAGTCAGCACTCCACGCAGACAGCTTTTTTACACACTATAGTTAAGCGTGACGTATGAGTAACATTTATTTAATTATTTCGTTTGACTAAAGCAATGGTTTGAAGCATAAAATTAGCTATGCGATTTATTATCGCTAGTTTAAAACAGTGTGCTATCATAGGACATATCGAACAAACAAATATGACTTTTGGAATGATTTTCATAAGCTGTTTGTTTTCAATGTGCATATATAAGTTACAGTAGATAGAGTGCGACTCTGAGAAATTGTAAAATCCAATTACATGAATAATCACAACTTGCCCAATATACATTATAATAGTACAGGGACAAAACTATTTTTTGCAACTCTTTTACATGCACATTTAAAAGAAATTGCCAAAAATAATAAAAATCAAATGGAAGCAATAAAAATAACTATATTTTTTTAAAAATAAAAGTCATTAAATACATAATGACTCTGTTCAGAGCAGCTGTAATAATAATTTTTGATGTCAACTTTTCCCCCTTTTTTCGCCTTCTATTTTGTTATTTTTTTCTTGTGTCTTTTAATGATTTCCTTTGAAAAATTTTCAGTTTTTATTTAACATCGCAAGCAATTACTACTGCATATCGTTCAATGAAAGAACCAAATGTAAAACTGAAATAAACAAAGTTAAATTAAATTTGTTTATAACATTGAATAAAAAAGTTATATAAACTTTTATTTTGAAAATTATTGATATCTTTATTAATTAATTATTAGTTTTTTTCAATAAAAAGCCATTTTTTACGCTCTAAATGGCCAAATACCAAACAGGCTGGGGACCAGGGTTCGCAAAAACTCTCAATTGTAGAGAAAAATTGCACTCCTCCTCTTCAATATTATTCAATTGACGAACGATTCACTTTGTTTTTCTTATTTGTGAAAAAAAAACTTGAGCGCTCTTATGTTGAATATTCAGAGTGGTCAAAACTTTTTCTTCGCTCTTTCATATGATTCGCTCGTAGTTTGCGCTCCTCAAAAACTGAGTTGGAGAACGCCTTCTCTTTGTTATTAATTTATTGTTACTCGCTCGCAAGTTTTTGCAAAGATAAACTCATTTCATCGGAATGTTTGCGTTCGCTCATTTATTTCGAGTGATCTTGTTAATTAAAGATAAATACGTGTTTTATGATTAAATATATTTATTAATGAAATATTAAACACTTAATAAATTTTTAAAATGTTTCTTTTTGTTTGTTTATCTTAGAATCTTATAATTTCATAAAACATAATGATTTTTTAAGTTTTTGCAATGAAATATTTTATTAAGAAAAAAACTTAATATTATTGATCTAAATCCTTTCAATTTATTATGTGCGAAGTGCTTAACTAAAGTTTCGCAACAAACAAAAGCGAATTATTCAATGAGTTTATCATTTCAAAATTCACGAGCAATGAAAACTCAACATCTCTCATCAACAAAGCGACGATCTTTTAAAAATGCTCAGCATACAAACAATAAGAAGAGTGAATATGTTATCCGCAAATAAGCATAATTCATAAACTCTGATTTTAATGTTACTAACCATCTTTTTAACAATTATTTCAGGAATTCGAGGTTAAACATGTTGATACATTTTTTTAAGAAAAACCTTCTTGTTTAGCTTTAGCGTTTTCCTGTCTTCAGGTTAAATTTTAAAAACTAAAGGTTGTTTTTAATAGAGTGATACAACTTTGAGTTAGCATCACTGCTTTATTTGACCATTTATGTAACAGTTGATAGTTGCTTTTTGTTTAATTTGCTTTGGCATTTTATTATGGATCAACTTACACCAGAGTAATGCGTGAAATTGTGAAAATTTTTAATCAAAGTAATGGTTCTGTTCGTCAAACTTATCGTGCACTTCGTCCATTTTATGGCGTACATAATCGTCCTTCAGAGCTGCTAATTAGAAGAACAATAGATCGTTTTTGGATCACATTTACTGTTACTGATAATGTGCATCCCGTGAGACGCCGAACAGGAAAGCATTGAAGATGATCCTAATCAATCAATTCGTCTCCGTTCTAAGCAGCTGGAGTTGTGTCTTTCCACTTTCGGGGAGATTTTATGAAAAGATCTTGGCTTAAAACCTTTCAAGATTCAATTTGTGCAGGAATTAAAGCCAAACGACCATCGTATGTGCCACCAATTCGGCGAATGGGCTGAAGCACAAATTGATATTGATTTTGAATTATCATGGAAAATTTTATTTTCCGATGACGCCCATTTTTGGTTGAATGGGTACGTACGTAAATAAACAAAATTGTCGTATTTGGAGTGAGGATAATCCACAAGTTTTTGTCGAAACACCATTACATCCACAGAAAATTACTGTTTGGTGCGCTTTATGGGCTGGCGGAGTTATTGGCCCATATGTCTTCAAAACCGATGATGGTCAGAATGTTACTGTCAATGGTGAACGGTATAGGAACATGATTCGAACCTCAATTAGCTGGCATTATTCTTACTGATATGTGGTTTCAACAGGACGGAGCCACATACCACACAGCGGGCGCTGCAAGAAAACTTTTGACGAAAAAATAATTTCACGAAATGGCCCAATGAATTGGCCCCCAAGATCGTGTGATTTAGCCCCATTGGATTATTTTGTTTGGGGTTATGTAAAATCACTTGTCTACGTCGATAAACCACAAACAATTGAACACCTGGAAATCAACATTCGAAGAGTTATCGGCAAGATACGGCCGCAAATGCTGCGAAAAGTTTGTAAAAATTGGTGTTCCAAATTGCGCCTTGTACGCACCAGCCGTGGCAGCCATATGGTCAAGATTATACTTTTCATTAATGGCATAAAATTTTCTATTCAATTAATTTCGTCTTGTTGATATTTAAAATATAATACTATGTTTTATTATAATTTAAACTTGTATCACTTTAAAAAAACACCCTTTACTTGAGGAATGATTTCTCTAGAGCTACTGGATTATCCAGGGGAAGTAGTGTGCGGATTGCAATTAAATATAGTTTAACTTAATTGAACTGCCATCAAGTCTCCAGCTACATAGTAGGAGCTAGATCAAGTCATTGTTAAGTTTTGGCTAAGTCATAATTTTTAATTTATTATTAATCTACATTCCTCATCTCGCTGCCTTGATCTTTATGAACCCCATTTGGATAATTGTAAAGCCTTATTACATTCATTTCACCAAATTCAGCATAAATATAGTTTTTGCGGCAGATTTTAATCTCGAAAACATTAATTGGAGCACAGATTGCGATAATATATACATAACTGCATTTAAAGTAACAAGTGATATTGAGGCATTAGTTATAGATTTTTTTAGTCAATATAATTTAACTCAGGCACATGAAATACTCAAAAATAACAATCGTATTCCTGACTATATTTTTCTTGACAAATATTAAGCTATGGATGTAGACGTCCCTTCTTATCCTATTTTTCATGAAAAAATCTACAATACCCCTATTTTCTTCAGTTATTTATCAACAATTTTGTCAGAAATCCTGATCCGATCAGCTCACATGTTGTTGATAATGTTGAGTTGTGTATAAATTTTGGTAATCTTATGATTACTCTTTGTGATGTTAAAACTGCTATTGGTAATAGCAAAAACTCCATTAAATGTGACTTCAATGGTTTTTGTCCTTTTTAACAAATCCTTTAATGCAGATGTTTCCATTGATAGTCGGAAAGTTTCGCTTATAACTCCAGTTCTAAAGTCCGGCAATAAACATGACGTCCTAAATTACAGACCTATCTCTAAGTTAACTAATATTTCTAAGCTCTTTGAGAAAAAAATTAAAAGATCAAATCTAATTTGCATTAAAAAATTTTATTCGTCCCAATCAACATGGCTTTGTTTCTGACAACAAATCTTATTGTATTCACAAATTACTGCATCAGCATAATTGAAAACAGCTACCAACTGGATGTCATTTACTTCGACATATCCAAAGCCTTTGACAAACTATCACATGATATTTTACTACTCAAGCTTGCCAAGATTGGCTTCCGTTCTACATTTCTTTCTTGATTGGGATCTTACCTTTCAAATAGAGTGTCATATGTAGTCATTGAAAATGTTAAATCACTTTCTTTTTTAGCAACTTCAGGGGTTCCTCAGTGTAGCATTCTTGGACCATTACACTTTGTCATTTTTATAAATGATGTTTTCAAATGTATTAATAATGCCCAATTTTTACTTTATGCAGATGACCTAAAAGTTTTCCATAAGGTTAAAAATCAAGCGGATGCTTATTGTCTTCAGTCTGATCTCGTGAACGTTTTTTCTTGGTTTAATCTAAACCAATTGTCACTTAACCTTTTAAAATCCTTTGTTGTTTCTAGTTATAAGATACATTCTCCTATATCGTTTGATTATACCTAAGATAACACTTAACTTGTAAGGTTATCTGAAATTCGTGATCTAGGCGTTATTTTTAATTCAGGCCTTAGTTTTAGCTGTCATTTATTGGGGGTTGGAATTAGTTTTAAAGGTTTTCTAAGAGATGGCGTAACTATCAATAGATCGCATCGGGCACACCTGTGACTATATTCATTTCAAAGCACATTGTCTAAGCTTCATTTTTCAGTATGTGTCATTCCACTGAAGTGTAAACAACATATATTTTTTTTCTCTGTGACCATGTCGACTTTCGTTCCAACAAAACGCAATTTGCGGGAAGGTTTACTTTTGTGCTTCCATTTGAAGAAAAAAGCTGTTGAAGCACAACGCACGCTTACTGAGGCTTACGGGGACTATGCTCCATCGATTTCTACTTGTGAGTACTGGTTCCGTCGGTTTAAAAGTGGTGATTTTGATACGGAAGACAAAGAGCGTCCGGGCCAGCCGAAAAAGTTTGAAGATGAGGAATTGGAGGCTTTGCTCGATGAAGACCCGTGTCAAACCCTTCAAGAATTGTCAGAATCATTGGGAGTCGACTTATCAACTTATCAACTTATTGGGAGTCGACTTATTGGGTCGGCAAACTCTTGAAGGCCATGGGAATGATTCAAAAGCAAGGAAATTGGGTGCCGTACCAGTTGAAGCCGAGAGACGTTGAACGGCGATTTTGCATGTGCGAACAACTGCTTCAACGGCATAAAAGGAAGAGTTTTTTGTATCGTATTGTCACTGGCGATGAAAAGTGGATCCATTACGATAATCCTAAGCGAAAAAAATCGTGGGGACCACCCGGCCATGCATCAACATCGAGGGCCAAGCCGAATATTCATGGCGCCAAGCTTATGCTGTGTATTTGGTGGGATCAGAAGGGTGTCGTGTACTATGAGCTGCTAAAACCTAACGAAACCATCACGCTACCAACAACAATTGATGCAATTGAGCCGAGCATTAAAGGTTAAACGGCCGGAATATGCCAAAAGACACGACAAAGTGATTTTTCAACATGACAACGCACGGCCACATGTTGCAAAAACCGTCAAGGAAACGTTGGAGGCGCTGAATTGGGATGTGCTACCCCACCCGCCTTATAGCCCAGACATAGCCCCTTCCGACTACCACCTATTCAGATCGATGACTCATGGCTTGGCTGAGCAGCGCTTCACTTCTTACGAGGATACCAAAAAATGGGTCGATTCGTGGATTGCCTCAAAAGACGAATCGTTCTTCCGGCGAACAATATACATTGTACCGTTGTTTCTAAATAAATGCTCAAAAACCGAAAAAAAACCTTTAAAATTAATTCCAACCCCCAATAAATCATATTATCACCAAAGCATATTTCCTATTAGCGTTTGTTAGGTGCAATAGAACCGGTTTCTCTGACCCATACACATTAAAAAATGTATATGAGTCCCTCGTAAGATCTAGCCCTGAGTACGCTTCATTTATTTGGAGTCCATTTTATTCCGTGCATATTACTAGATTGGAGCAAGTTCAAAAAAGATTTTTTAAATTTGCTTTACGTTCAATTAGTTTGTTGGATCCTCTTCCATCTTATAGAACACGTTTCTGCTTATTGGTCTGTCTTCTCTTGAAGCTAGAAGGTTATTGCACAGTATTATGATCATTTACGATTTGATCAACGGAAACATCATCTGAAAGAAGTTAATTGAATTATTATCGTTTAATATTCCACAAAGATTGCTTCGTAACTATGATTATTTTTATATTAATTGCCAAAAAACCACTTATGTCATTAATGAGCCAACTAAGAGAGTACTTATAGCTATAAAAAGAATGTATAATAATAACTTAATAGATTTTTCTATGCCTAAAAATGCCTTTAAAACTACTATTACTCTATTGTTAAACAGCTTATAATTTTGTTCTTATTTTATATTCTGATTTGTTACATCTGTAAGGATAATTTATCCATAGGTGGAAATAAATAAAAACAGAATCTTATAGAAAAAAAAATTCAATTTTTAAATGATAATTTGTCAGCTACGTGTATTTATCTAAATTCATTTGATTGGAATATTTTGCTTTCAGTACTAGATCTCTAACAATTTTGTTCCAGCTTAACTTCTAAATAATAACTATTATCCCCATGGTTCAATAAGAGACTTTGTAATCTTAAAAATAAAAAAAAATTTACAAAAAATTTAGACAATCAAATATTTAATGAGAAAATACAGCTAAACTATAAACGCTTGCTGTATTTTTTAGAACTTAATATATAAACTCTAAATAAATTTGTTTTCTACTGAGGAAAAACGTAAAAAATTTAGTAAATCTTTCTGGTCTTTTGTAAATACTAGGAGAAAATTTAATTGCTTCCCTGTCTTGATGCACTTTCTAGATGAATTCTCTGAAGATCCTAAAAGAATACGTACATTTTTTGCAGACTTCTTCAAAACGGTATACACCAATATTAATATTAACGTTTTTTATTTTCAAATTGCTGACGCTATTTACAATTAAGAGAGCATTAGCATTAATTTCTTTGATATTGAGCTAGTTTTTATTTATATCAAAGGTAAACCTACCAAAGAATTATCAGTTAAAAATCATCTTTAGCAAATCACTTTCATGTAAAGTTTTACTTGATACTTGGGAAATTTCTCATATTGTGCCTTATAACTAGTCTTTATTAGCAGAAATTTCATAATTATAGGCCTATAGTATTAGCAAAATTTTGTCTGTACCTAAACTGTTCAAAAAAATAGCTAAAGATAAAATATTAGCCTGTCTTTCTAGTGTTTTGTCTGATTTTTAACATGGTTTTCAGACTGACACATCCATAGCTACTAATCTAATAATTTTTTGCAATTATGTATATCGTTAGTTGTTTTGTCAGTCGTCTCTATCTGTTGACTAAAAATTATGGCAAATGATTTCTAATTTGTCGATGTACATATATAAAAAGAAAAAAAGAAAAAAAAAACAACGAAACTAACAACCTTGAAAACCTCTTCTTTTTTTATGTTGGTAAAAAAAATATAACGTGTGGTCACTGAAAATCTGCATTAAGTAGTAATACAAATAAGGTTCTTGAAAAAAATTTTATTTAAAGAAATTTATACCCAATTTGAATATACTATTGTATATATAGAATAAATAAAAGTTATTAGTTACATTCAATAACTCCGTTGCGACGAATACGATCGATTTGCCTGATGGTACTTTCTGCAAGGCATTGTACAACAATATTGTTGATTTTCTGCAGGCAATACTTAATGCGGTTGATAAGTTGGTCCATATTTAAGGCACACCAGTTTTTTTTCATGCACTCTGTTTTTCAAATAACTCCAAAAATCTTCAATTGGCCGCTCTTCGGGGATTTTTGCGGGGTTGCCAACTTTTTGTACAAAATTTATGCGTTCCTCCTTTAAATATTCGACAACTTTCTTTGCATAGTGGAAGCTTGCCAGATCCGGCCAGAAAACATATTCGCCATTCGAATAATAGGCTTTAATAAACGGCCCTAAGCGTAACCCTATAAAATCATTTAAGTACGTATATCCATACATCCAAAAGCGAAGCCATATTTACGTATCAGTGTGGAACTTAATCCTTTTTGGGCTTATAGCTATCCATACCAAAACTTTGTGCTCAAGCTTTTGTATTAAATTTGTTTAAATTCTGTGTTAAAGATACATCGCTTGAATAAAAGCCGTCATTTCCATTAATTTTGGAGTGCGTAAGCGTAAAATAGGACTTGTCATCTAACACAAACTCGCAACTAGAGAATTTTCGAAGAAGTCGACTACACTTTGTTTTTGCTGCTAAAATTTGCCGGTCAGATCGCTTTGGAATTGTTTTTTTCTTTATAGATCGTATTTTCGTTTTCTCTTTAAGTAATTTTTGGACATATGATTTAGATATGTTGAATTTTCTGGCCGCACTACGCTGTGACGCCTGGTCATTGTGGTCGAAAATTCCTTTATAGCCTTTAAATGACTTCCTGTAATTTTAACGTTTTTTCGTTTAACATTCTTCTTTCTTTCTGCAAACGGATTATTTTCAAAACGTTGCATCGTTATTTTTGTGATATTTTCCTTGGAAAAATGATGCACTGTATGCGATTTGCTCAACAGTTTATTTTCTTGATAGAATTTGTACACGCGGTACTCACTTCACTTCAAATTCTTTTGAACGCATTTTTTGAATGCATATGACAAAAGCGAACTGATAACTGAAAAATTTTTAAAATGTAAACCATAAACAATAACGAATTTAACGGAATAGAGCACGATCAATTACGATGTGCCAGTGTTGCACATTTCTAAATTAAGGTTTGTGCAGATTTATAGTGGCCACACGTTAGTCTGCACCAAACAAATTTTTTAATACCATTTTTCCAGATTTTTTAAAATATTTCGCAAAAGTTTTATAGAAAATTTAATTTTTTTTAACTTTCGGATCGTTAAAGACCCTAAATGTTGATAAAAATGGGTTTAAATTCTGAAAATGTAATTTATAATGTTTAACAGAAATAATTAAAACAACAACATTTTCTTCTTTGTGACCGAACATATATGAAAAAACAGGTTTTGATACTTCAAGTAACATTTTTGATCCAAAAGTTTGCTATTTAAGATTAACTTATAATTAAATTTGGCACTAGAAAGTAATGTTCTTACTTGTTTTTGTTTACACAAAGCTTTTGTCAAAAAAAAAAAACCGTAAGCTTTTTAGTCTGCTTGTTGGTTTGTTCTATAAAGATCTTGATGTTGTTGTTACCTGTTGCTGCATGAACTTATTTGGCATTAAGGTCAAATTAAATTTTAGGAACATAATATTTTTAATCATAAATCAAATACAAATTATAAACTATAATGACATCATTAACTTTTTTATGAAAACGGTGATTTTTATTCTATGGAATTATTTGTACTGTAAGGTTATAAGGCTTAAACTGTTCTCAAAAATAATTTCCCAAAATATTTTCAATTTTTTATCTGAAGATATGAAGGCAATGCAAAAAATTTTTTTTAACAGAAACTGCATCAATATGTACTTAACCTTGAACCTGAAACCTTTATTTTAATTAATTATTCTATTTTGTCACATTTGTAATATTTTCTTTATAATTGAGATTTTATCTTATATTGAAGACCTCAATAAATTGATCAGGTTTAATTTTTTACCTAAATAAATTTCTGCGGCTCTGCAATAATTGAATTTTGTGCTCAAATGTGCTTTAGTTGTGCTGTAATGTGGCACAGAAATATTACAAAATAAGTAAATTTACATAAAAAAATACTCTTTTTTACATACCTGAGCTCTTGTTTTTCGTCAATGAGTTAATGAGTTTTGACAAAAACTGCTAGTATTATGCTTTCATCTGCTCGAAATCTTGAGATTTTGTGAAATTTCGTAAAATCCATATTGAAATAAACAGAGTTCTCTATACAAATTTAAGATTTTAAGATCTTGTTATTTAAAGAAAATCTAATACAAAATCTCATAAAATGCCATGCGGTATCCCTGAAAAGTTTTATCAGTATCTAGCACCATTCAGCCATTGTCAAATTTTTCATATTGACAATTCGCAATGACAAATATTTAATAGTAACACAATTTAAAAAAATAGTAACAGTAATAAAAATAAAAAATGCAAAAAGTAGGAAATATATAAATAAATAGGCTTGGAGATACAGTCAGGAGCAATTGCTGGTAGCAATATTGGAGAAAATAATTTAAGAGCTCCGGATATTACAATTTATCCGTCATGATTTGTTCATTCTTAAATTTATCAAATCTTATATATTAATAGGCAAACATCAAATGTTGTCGTACACTTTTTCGATATTAATTTTAGAATAAGGGCAATGAAACTTATATCATTTACAAGGTACTGCACCCAATATGTGCAGAATCATTTTAGATTTTTAATTTATGACTTCTGACCCGAAATATTGACGTTGAAAGTTTGTATTATTTTTAATAAGGAATCTAAGGCCTAAGAAGAGGTAGAATAGTGAATGAGGTATCAAATGAAAGATCTGGCTGCACAGTATGATTACACTTTAGATTGGTGACCTTCGGATCTGAATTATGAGCGTAAAAAGAGCATTTATTAAATAAAAGCTAAACTGTAACATATGGAAGAATATAATGTAAAAGGAAGTTTTAGACATTGATAAGGTGTGCAAAAAATACTTCCGACATATTGCGCCATCTCTTACGGATACCCTACAATAAGCATTTTTGTATACAACAAGAGTGATAGTGAAATTTCTTACAAATAGCAAATTATGAAAAAATTTCCGTTATTTTGACATGAAAATTATTGTGATAGCTCGAAAACAATATATGTTTTCAGTACAACGTATTTTTGTATAAAACGACGTTGGTTTAGATATATAATGGTATACGAAAGCTTTTTTGGTAATATTTTTTTCGGATAATTTGTTAAAAAAATGCCCGTTATAATGACATCAAAACTATTGAGATGTCTCAAAAATTGATCTTTTCAGTACAACGTATTTCCTTGAAGCAGGGTCATCGCCTCAGAATGAGAAAAAAACGATTGAAATTTCAAGTTTTGATTTTGCAAGCAAATATCTTACCCATTTTTCAATGGATTTTCATCAAATTTTCTTCGGCTGAAAGATCAGTTAATTGACTTTGGAGAAATAAGAAAAGATTTACCGTTTACTCACCAATTCAATGATTTTTATGGTGAGTAAACGGTAAATCTTTTCTTTAACGTTAATTCAATTCAATTTTATTATTATTAAAAATAATTTCTGTGAAAAAGATTTTCAAATATTTCAAACCACTCCAAAGTTATGTTTTAAGCCATTTCGTATAGGCGTAGGAGAAACAGTTCTTCCGTTTTTCTGAACTGATTTTGATAATTTTTTTAAATAGATTAGAGTAGGGAGATGAAGTGAACCCAATAGTAATGTGACCTTTGAACTAATGAAATATGAGCATTGAAAGAATATTCCTGAAGTAAAACCTAGACTATAAGGAATGGAAGAACGTGGCGTAGGTGGAAATTTTAGATATTAATATAATGTAGGAAAAACATTTTTCACTATCTCTTACGGATACCCTACAATAAGCATTTTTTAGAGTACATTTTTTATTTTACAAATAGTAAATTCTAAAAAATTTTGATACAAAATTTATGACGATATCTCGAAAACTGTTGCTTTCTCTCGAAACTTAAGATTTTCTTAGTACAACACATATTCTTAAGGCAAGGACAATGCCTCAAAATGAGAAAAGCGATTGAAATTTAAAAAAATTGGTCGAATTTCGACCACAGGCGATACTAGTGAAGTATTAATAGTCAAATGAAATCAAGCTGTCATGACATACCAGATGGAAACACTTTAAATTTTTTTTTCAAAATCGCAAGACTTCGAGCAGTTGGAAACATAGTATAAGTTATGCTAAGAAAAGTGGCTATTTTTTATTTAAAGCAGGATTAAAAACATTTTAAGCAAAAATATTGACTGTATTTTTTAAATATAATTTACCACGTCATATTTTTTTATAAATATGATAAAGAAAAAAATTCCGTAATCTTGGCCTTAACACAAAAGAATTTTATGTTTTATAAATTTTTTGGTATAACTTAGGCAATAATAGTTTTGTAAGTCTTATGATAATAAAATGAGGATTTTTATTACTTTACCTACTTTTATACAAATAGCAGTACATTTAAATAAAACCTTTGTATGGTAAAGCCTAAAACACTTTTTGTGCCAGCAGTAAGCCTGTCTGGGATTTAGGTATAATTCAATTGCACTGATAAAATTAGCAAATATCAGTTTTTTTTAAATCTATTTAAAGAAAATTCAAGCACAACTTAAGCACATTGCAGCACTGTATTCAGCTGATTTGTCACTTCACATATACAAAATCAATTCAAATTTAATTACATGAATAATTTTATTTTCCAATATAGCAAAAAATAGCACATTATAACAGAAACCGTGAACACAATCAGCACATATGAATTTTGATAATAAATAAAAAATTACGCAGCTAATTTAATGTGCTCAAGCCCTTAACTGTACTACATGGCGTATGCGCAACATTAATTTATTTACTTCGTTTTATTGAAAAAGCCGTTTTGAGCATAAAGTTTGCTGCGTCATAAATTGTTTTTAATGTAAAAATGCATGTGCTACAAAGTTCTAGATGTGTGCTATAATATGCCACGTTGAACAACATAAATTTGTCTAATGAAATTGTTTATGAGCTCTGCGTATTTTTTGTTCGAATTTACAAGTTATCTGATTTTTCTACTAAGATGTGCTTATGTTGTGCTATAATTAATGTGTCATAGATTTATAACAAAATTAATCTTTTTAAAAAAAATTTAAAAGCATGAATTAAAGTTTTCAGCATCTAAAGCCCTATTGTAACTCAATTGAAAAAATGTGGTACGCAGAATTTTGCTGCATATTCCAATGAAAGTTCTCGTATGTTATATAAAGTAATTTGTATTTATAATTGCACAAATTTTTAAGCTACATTACACTTAATAGTATGTACTTTAGCAGTGCCTTTTTTAAGTTCAAATCATTACTGATACAGAAATTCCACTAAGCGACAAGCGAAGGTTTAGTAGTACTAAAAGTACTAGTATTGCAATTATTTTTGGGTCGATATTTGTTCTCTAGTAAATTTTGGATATCGAATTTGGAGAATTCTTAAATTGTTTTAATAATATAAAAAAAGAAAATTGTTCTACATCGTAAAATTTTTTATTTTTTTTTATTAAATAAATTATAACAAAGTAAGCCGTAAACGTGTTCACAAATGGTCTACTAAATATACCTTTTTGTTTAAAGATATGATTACAAAAATAAGCCAAAAACTACTCCTTCTTAAAGTTTAATCAAGTGCTTTCAAATGTTTTAAATTTTTTGTGTTTTAACATACACGATTTTGAAAAGACTCTTTTGAGTATTTTTCAAAAGGTTTGGGCTCTGAGGCATTATTCAAAACATTGAATGAGTCATGGCTTTTTTTTTAATAAATAAAAATAATAAAAACTCTTTTATGACAAATATCAATACTTGTTTTAAACCCTTTCAAAGTTAATCATAGTCAATCATAGGATCATAGTTAAAACTCTTTTATAACTCATAATGAACACTTTTTAAGATTCATTCTCTCTATAAAGTAGTCAAGAGTCGAGACTCATAAAGAACTCAAACCTAAGATCTTTTAATAACTCATATAAATTACTCTATCAAGAATCTTATACATGAGTTGTAAAAGTACAACTAAATATTAACATATAGTCTTAGTAGAGTCTTTAGTATTGTATATTTTAAAAGAAAATATAAAAGTCATTGCTGTGATTCACATTTTTTAGACTTCAAGCTACGAAGATGTCTTATTAAGGAGTCCTTTTTTAAACACATTATGATGTTAAACACTTATTTTTTGCCCATTATTTACGTGTTTTACAGTAAAAATAACTTTTTTGGCTAACGACTTTTTTTAACTTTTTGGTGTTTGCGCAATATATTTAGCTTTAAAGTTGTCATGTAAGATGCCATTATTTGAACACATTATAGTTTCTTTATTTAATACGTCTTCTCACAAAACAAAAAGTAAAATGTATAACCTTGATTTACTTTCGTGAAAAAAGGTCTCTTAAAGAAAACATATGTCTTTAAAAGTTTTAAAAAACATATTAACAAGCTTTTGAAAAAACTAAAAATGAAAACATTTTAAAATTTTTTTAAACTTTAAAAAGTAGGTTGATCTCTTCAAAAAGAAAGTTTTTCTTGTAGTTTTCTTCCTAATCTTTCATATTTAGCCAGAAATGCGTACTAAGAATATAAAATAAATATCATTTTCTAGATGCAATGCAATAAATTGCTATTGTGTAATAACAAAAGGTTTATGAAAAGTTTTACTACAAATAAAGATACGACCAATTTTGTTTAAAATAAATGCGTTACTAATATTATATTTTTTTGTTATTTGGCTTTATTCATATATTAGTACATAAGAAAAAGTTATTCTTTTGCGTACAATAAAATAGTATAAATGTTTATAACGTAAAAAAAAATACTCAGTATTGCCCTATTTATAAAAAGAGTTTGCCAATGTGTGATACGTTAATGCAATTAAGTAATGGACAAAATTTAACAAAAACTTCAGATGATCAAATTTTAAATTCAACTTAAGTTTAATGTAAATACTAAGCACTAATAAAGGTGCTTTTGAACATTGACGTGGATATGAGTCTTAACCCTCTGCAGTTGACGTCGTAGTCTGACAGACACGACAAAACACAATTTAGGATATTTTTTCGTAAATTTTGTAAATGGTGTCAATGAAATAAGCCACATAATTTCAAGCAAACGTCTCTTATGTAAAGTTTTAACCTTACATTGGATAATAAACTATTTTTTATTTAAATTAAAAAGGCCTGACAAATAAAGAACTTCATAAAAATAATTGATTTTAAAAAGGTGTTCGTTAGACACCACATTAGTAATATTGTTAATATTAAAGCACGTCAGTTACAGAGGGGGTAAAAAAGCATTCTTGAAATCAAAGTGTTTGCTTGACAGCTTTAGAAAGTTTAAAAAATCACATTTAACTTTTGTGAACTAATTTTGGAGCAAAAAACTAATTTTCTTAATACTTTTTAAATATACTAATAAATATCGCGCACACATGAATATTTGTATATTTAACTTGTTCATTTTAAAAAAATTGAGCAGATTGTGGTACAATATTTAACTTATCTGTTTTTTGTATTTTAAAGCAACAGTAGTTAATTTATATCGAACAATAGCAATTATTTTTTTCCAATGCTATACACGATAGCATATAACAAGTACATGCCTGCAAATATAAGTTTTTTATAATAAATTAAGAATGGCGAACCTAGTTTTAGGTGCACAAGCTATTAAAACGATTCAAAAACATGGGGCATGAGCAGCATTCATTGAACTACTTTTTAGAATCAACTCAAATTTCACTTTAATATAATTTGAACAATTAGGAAATATTATAAACTTTTCGTATTATTATTACTTTGCCCCACTGTTAACTTTTCAATCTTTCATTGCCATAAAGTGTCTGGCTCCAGTTAGACGCGCACTAAAAGAAAGAGCAAATATTTTTTTGGCATAAAATCTGTGAAGCACTAGATACAGGAACTTATTTTGAGTGGCAACATAAAAAAAAATACAAGAAAAAAGTACGAAATAGGACATTGACTTTAGTTGGCAAGGACATAGCAAAAACTCATACGCACAGACACAAGCAATAGATAAAAAGATGACTAGTTTATGTTTTCTATAAATAAGAAAAGTAAGAAAATATAAAAGGAAAAAATTACACTAAAGCTCTGTTAAAGACTGACAACTAGTTTGATTAGAAAGAAAGTTTCTATGAATGGCAAAAATTCGGCGAACCAATGTTTGTATGCAAATTTTCATAGAATCAACTTATTGTATGAAAAAAAAGACATGCAAACTCTTATTAAATCAATACAACTATTATTCGATGGCAATAAATGAACAACAATAACAACATATCGTTGCAAAAACGGCAAACGTATCGGCTGACGTGCTGGCTGGCTTCTGTGTTGCTGTCATATTTTATATATGTATATATGTGTATATACCTATATCTGCTGCATGAATTATCTATAATGACAACAACAAAATAACCAACAAAAACTAATATTGCACTCAAATTCATTATCATTATAGACAGCTCAATGGCTGCATTAATGTATTGGTTGCTTTCGTTTCCACCTGTGTGGCATATGACTAAAAACAACAACAAAAATTAAGTGCAAGACGTCAAATTCATGCATTAATAATTAATGCATCAGAGAAGAGCAGCGACCTTTGTTCAGTTTCTACCGAGCTATATAGAGATAGAGAGTGAGAGAGAGAAGGAGGAGAGTGGTTAGGGGAAGTTGTTTTTGAGTGACTGAGGTAGACAATGGATGAGGTAGATAATTTTATTAAATCACTTGCGTTTACTTATAATACCTAAGTAAGCGACAGCTAGCTATAAACAACCTTGACTTGCAGGACTTTAGAGTAGTTAGAATTGATATCAAAATCATTTGTGTGCTAAGCGTGTTTTTGTTACGCCTTTTTTTTTCTTTTTTTTTCTAGTATCTAGGTCAAACTGTCTCGCATAAAGCGTGGTGAGACTAGATACCTTTTTCTCGTTTCCGTACTAACACATTTTTCAAGGACGTTTGTAAAGAGCTTTGAAGTAAATTATTGTGTTTTGCATTTATTGAGTGATTGAAATCTTTACACAAAAAGCAGCATTTAGTATTTCTACTTAAATTTAAATTGTGTTTTTTGTAGGCTTTGGCCGTATAAAATTAAAAAACCAAGTTAAAATTTTTGTTGTTTTATTGTCCATATTTTCGGTTAAAATTCTTAACCATCTTCAGGAACCTGTGCAAAAGCATGAAAACTTGGTTTTTTAATTTTATACGGCCAAAGCCTACAAAAAACACAATTTAAATTTAGATATAAAGGCCGATAACAACAAAACTAATTTCTATTTAAAGATAAAGAAAAGTTTTTATCCATATTTTTTTTAATACGTAAGTATTTGTTTCAATAAGATCACATTCTTTGAATTTTTTTAAAGACTATTTTTTTTTTTTATTTTCAAAGGCATCAAAAACTGTCTGGAATAGTAAAAAATGACAACGGCTAAAAATTCGTTCTGGTTTTCTGGTACGTTTTGCTTGTAAATGAGCTTATTTGTTCATTTATTTCTTCCCATATCAATATTTTGTCAGCTATTTTTTCTTTGATATAACATGAATATTTTTTATATAACTTGGTGTTTTTTTGATAAATTCTTAGCTCTCTAATATTTATTAACGCTTCACAAGCAGTAATAAAATAGTTCAAAAATATATAAAAACCACACATTTTTTTGAAATTAAGGTAATGTTGCGATTGCTCAGCAAAACATCTGACGTTGATTATTATAAATTATATTTTTTTTATCTTGGACCTATTATTATTCTATTTTTATATCTCAACGTTCTCAAAAGTAGAGAACCCATAAATGCCAACAGTTTCCACAACCATTACAAATGCATTTATGCTTACTAGATTTTCCAGTGTTTGGAATTCGAACTTTTCGCACACATTCTCTGTTGAATCGATACAAAACTAATGTCAAAGGAATACGTTTTCCATAAAAATTTAGCATAATTTTTACTAATGAAAAAGCCACCAGTTCTTTCGCTCAAAAGAGAGCACAATGTGAGCAGAAAATTAAAAGTGACTTATTTTTGTGTCTTCTTTCTACGTTCTTCTATTATTTTTTAAGCTGTAGAACTTCGAAATAATATAAAAAAAAACATTTTGAAACAATTGGGTTTCATCAAAAAAATGAGCTAGCTCATGATTTCCAATGATAGAAACTATTTATTGAATTATTTATAAAAATTAAGCAGCTTTAGCAGCAAAATGATGTGCCACATGAACGAGTGTGGTAAAAGAAAAATTTGACAAAATGTATAAAAAAAACAACTTGTGTTCTATTATTGGAGCAAAAATAGAATATTTTAGAGGTTGTTTGAAAACAAAGAACAACATTGAATTAGTGAAGTACCGGAACATACTATCTTTTTTCTCAAAAGTCATTTAATAAAATATTTGGACAAAGAAAATGTGATGGAAATCGATTAGAAAATGGCGACGATATATGCTTGCAAAATCAAAACTTGAAATTTCAATCCTTTTTTTCTCATTCTGAGGCGATGACCTGGCCTAAAAGATAAGCGTTATACTAAAAAAATATCTGCAGTTTTTAGATATCGCAATAGTTCGATGCCATAATAAAGACATTTTTATTTAACATAAATACGCAAAAAATATTGCCAAAAAAGCTTTCTTATACCGTTTTTTTCTGAGCAAACGTCTTTTCATGCAAAAATAATTTTTACTGAGAAAAACTCGTCATAAGTTTGATGAAAAATAATGCAAATTTTGTAAAATTTTCTATTTGTAAGAAATTTCATCATCACAATATATTAAGTATAAAAATCGTGATAAATAAAAAAAAAATACTAATTGTAGGGTGTCCGTAAGAGATAGCGACAAATCTCTTTTGTACATTTTAGCAAATGTCTTAAATTTCTTCTAACATCATGTTCCTCCAAAACCTTATAGTAATTTCCGGTCACAGGTCACAAAAAATATTCGGTGCAGTCCTTCTCCCTATTGTAACTCATTTAAAAGAAAATTATCAAAATCGGTTCAGAAACATGTGAGAAAATGGTACCGAACTGTTTCCCCTGAGCCTATTTAGATATGTAGATTACTCACTTTTGAATAAATGAAAGATATAAGGACAATTCTAATATGCAGATAGATATTCTAGATTCGTTAATTTCATAATGAGGCACTGTTGCTGGCTATATAAATCCTACAAAAGCTACTTAAAAAAGTAATCGTACTTAAAACATTTTTAAAAAAATATCACCTAACTGGAGTGTAACCTTTTTATTGCACCCTTTTCTTGTCCACCACGAATTAAATAATAATTTTAAATGTGGTTTCATCAACCAAATGTTTTTCAAGACAACCGGTGAAGATTTATTTTTTTAAATTTAAACTGTTTAACCAAAGTTTCTTTCGGCAGAGAAGTAGGTCTAACTGGGGTGCTTTTGTCCTTGGGGCACATTTAATGTTGGTGGTTTATGTGGCTGTCTCAACAAGGCCTATTGTGGTAACAAAAGGCTTATTTCCTTTATCTATTAAAACCAATTTGAGGTTTTCATAAATTCTAGGAATCGGTCAGGGACGGATTAACCATTTCGGGGCCCCTAGGTAATCCAATTTTTGGGGTCCCTTACCATTTTCTAACTTCCATTAGTTGACCTCTTCCAATATATAATTTTCAATCACCATTACCACCAACGAATTCAAACTGTGCTGTGACATTGATAAACGAAGACAGTTTTTTATTTGTTTTAATTTCGAAAAGTAGCTTTTACTCATGGCATTTGATCCTATCAGACTTCTATATTTTTCCAATGCTATAATCACATTTGGAAAAGTTGATTGAACCATATTATAAAAAAATCACTTTTTACGATTCCTCGGCAGCTACAATTTTATCTTTTCCCTCATCCATTAATTGTAAGATAAAGTTCTTAAACTCAATGTCCTCGGAATAATTTTCACTAAACTTTGTCCAAAAAAAAAAAAAAGATAAACTGGCCATTTTAGCCCTTGGAAGGACTTGGACCTAGCTTCTATTGATCAATTGTGTTGTGCGTGTTACTTAATGTTTGAACACAATTGATCGAGAACTGGACCTACGTGTTTTATGCCGACTCCGAACGGCTGGCTTATGTTCTCAAAAAGCTTTACATGGCAATTTTTACTCTCTGAGATTTGCCATTGTGTGCAGAGAGGTGACGACCGAAGAGAAAAATTAATTCAATTGAAAAAATTTTCTGTCTAAGCTGGAATTGAACCCGAGCTAACGCGGTTCTTAAGCTTAGGGGCCACGCACTCTACCCACTAGGCTACGGCCGCCGTTACTTTGCACAAGCCTTTTTAATTTCATCGTTGGACTTTGTCAAGAAAATTGATAGAAATTTAAACAGAAAAATAATTCCCTGATAAGTCCTTATTCCCCGTCATCTGATTAGTCGGCGTTAAAATTGTCGCTAAAAAGTCGAACATAATTCAATAATAGCTGAGAATATCACAATATAATATAAAAAAGAATAAGGCAATAATATTATCATTGAGGATATAAATTGAATTTTCACTCGACAAAACATCTTCAAATTTTTTTCTCGGTGCGCGAGGCCCCTAGCCGCTTCGTGGCCCCTAGGCCCCGTTGCCTACACTTCCTTATGGAGAATTCGGCTCTGGAATCGGTGTACCAAAAATTCTGAGAGTTTTTAAGGGTATTGAAAAACCAGTTACCTAGGTTAGATTAGGTTAGGCTAGTGTAGCTGTCTGTGTAGTGGAGCTGCCAATAAGATTCCGAGAGTTCGTCAAGGTAATTGAAGAATCGGTTACCTAAAGTACAGAGGAAATGAACTGTAGATTCTTCCTCCTCTTCATCTCAACAGTTTCTGCAAAAGTCGTTGTTGGGGTTGTTTAACCTTTGAGCGTGTATGCTAATCATGCAGTGGCCTGTAAAGACCCCTATCTTGGTACTGATGTGGTATTTACTAATGCAAATGAGTTCTTTTGAAGGCCAAAGCCTAAGTTTAGGACAAGCTTTGCAGAGTTATACTTTCTATTCAAAATTGAACTAGACTGTACGAACGAAACAACAACAGTAGTCAAAAAGTTAATAATTTTTTTTCTTAAGGCTGAAAAAACCTTCCAGAATGCTTGGGTTTTAATTTTTAGCTCGATTTGTCTCGTTTTTTCTGTCTTTTTGATTTGCAAACAAGTTCACCTCGAGTCTGACCTGCAATTTTCATAATAGAAGAGTGTGTATGAAATTGTGTTGAACCAACGGAATTTATTTGCCAGATGCATTGAAAATATTGCATAAAACCTATGTAGATTCTATTCTTTCACATACGTCGTGCACTCGAAATTCCTTCCGCAAGGACAATACGTCAACGCTTAATATTATTTGAGCGTTGTAAAGTGTTTGTGCGAGAATATTCGGCTAGAGACCAGAATTATGGAAGAATAATGTATGGTTTTTGCACCTGCTCACACATCACGCATTGTACGCGATTATTTGACCAACAACAATGTCAATATCGTTCAATAAGCACCATATTAGCCAGATATGCCTCCGTGTATCTTTTTCTATTCCACAAAATCAAATTGTCGCTTCATGGAAAACATTTTGAGACGATTGAAATCATCAAAGAGAATTCGCAAAGAGAGCTAAAGGCCATTCCGAAATTGGCCTACCAAAAAGCTTTCAAGAGAGGAAAAAATTTTGGTATTACACAAGTTTCTTGTTAAACACTTGCTGTTTATTTTACTACAGGATAGCTTATGTGTAAGGCATTTGCATGTGGTGAGAGGAATACCAAGGTTTTCTGTAGATAATTTTTGATAGTGCCTATGCGATCGAGTTCATATGCTTTACAGATCGTAGCTTGAGAAATTAAATGTCGTATGTGAAAAATTTCACTATTGAGATTATTGAGAAAAATGGGCTATAAATTCTAAAAAAATAGCGGTAAGTCCACAAAAAATTCGTAATCTATTGTGAAATGTGTCCGAAAATAGACCTGAAATTTTTAAGAATGTTGCTTCGCTAGATTTTGATTTATAGCTCCTTTTCTCAATAATCTTAAAAGTGAAAATTTTCACATACGACATTTATTTTCTCAAGCGACGAGTTTTCGAGAAAATTCCTATGTCCAGAAATCCAGCACAGAAAACTATTGAGCTGCTTTAACATCTCATTTGAAGATCTGCGTTTCAGATATTATTTTAAAAGTTTCTTTCAAAGCGGCTTGACTATCAGATAGTATGCGGATATCCATGAAAGATATCGCATTTATATAAAAACAATTTATGTTTCAGAGTAGACGGCTCCACCTGCTTTGCCATCTAATTTTTATTCATCGGTAAAGATCTCAATGGAATTGTTTAAAGAAAGGTTTCCTTGTTCCCAATCATCGTGATAAGGATAGAATAAATTTAGTTATCTATGACAGGGTATTTTTTGTGTGATGTAGTCGATGGACTTAGGTAAAGCAGGGAAAAGTTTTTCAATGCAAGAATCTCCTAACGTGTCTTCTTTCCACTGGGAGGAGGTGGCTTCTAGGAGGAAAAAAGTGTCAGTGGCCACCTGTTTAGCAAGGATATAAAGTGGTTTATAGATGAGCATAATGTTTAATGCGTCTGACGAAGATATTCTTAGTAATCCACTGGTGCATAGTTCAGTTTACTTTTGAACTTTATGGAGTTAGTTAAGGTGAGTTTTTTCAAAGGCTTGCCACGAGACGATAGCAGCACGTAACAAGATTGGCTCTACAGCTGCTATATATATAGCCAGTGAGAAACACTTGGTTGTAAACCCCACTCGCTACCCACCACCTTTTAGCATGAATATAGGGTAATGTTCGCTTTTTTGGCTCTCTCGAGCAGATTGGGCTTCCAGTTTAGTTTCCGATCCAGTATGAAGCACAGGTATTTTGATTTATCTGAGAAGCTTAGTTTTGTGTTTCTCAGCTTAGGAGGACTAATTAGAGGTAAATTGTGTTTTCTGGTAAAAATTACTAACTCACTGATAGCCCAGTTGACTGGAGTATTAAGGCAGTTTTGCATAATGTCTCGAAGTTTTTTCTTCACATTCAGATAACTGTATAGTCTCAGTAAGTACCATCTCCTTTCAACACTCGATTAATACCATCCACCACTATCCCTTACCTTATTTTATAACATTAATATCAAAAGTAATTGCAAACCTATTAGCAAATTTTTTCACTCAGTCATACACAAAGCATAACGATGAACTTGACTACGAATATTTTTCTTTGCTTAGGAACTGTTCTCAAACGTCGCTGACTTCTGTTGATATTACACTAGCTGATGTGTTAGGAAAGATAAATAATCTAAAGGACTACTATTCTCCTGGAGCCGATGTTTTGCCTGCTATTGTTAACAAAAAATTCGCGAACGTGTTGGTTCATTCCCTATTGGCTCTTTTTCAACTTTATATTTATAATTCAGTTTTTCTTAAGTTATGAAAGAGTTCGTACATAAAACTTCTGCATAAAAAAGGACCTAGAAATGATGCTTCCAAGTGCAGACCTATTGAAAAACTCTCATGTACTTCCAAAATTTTTGAAAAAAAAGGAAAATCTATTTTTCCTCCTAGTCAACACGGATTCTTCAAGGGAAGATTGACTACCACTAACCTTACAGAATTTGTTTCAAACGCTTTTTGCTCGTTAAAAAGCGGGTAAGAAGTTGATGTAGTTTCTACCGACTTTAGTAAAACATTCGAAAAAATCTCACATACTATCATTCTTCTTAAGCTTAAAGCCTTTGGTTTTCCATCACTGTTTATGTCATGGATTAAATCATATCTCGAAGAACGTCGTTACAATGTTATCTTTAGATTTTCTAATTCAGAGTCTTTTACAGCTACCTGGTATCCCAAAAGGTAGCTATCTTGGTTCTTTGTCGTTCGTCTTAGCAATCTCTGATGTAGATGAAATCATCGAAGATTCCAATCTCTCTGTGTACGCTTATGATACGAAAATATATCAGCGCATACAAGCCAACGCCAATTCTTGCAATCTTCAAGATGATCTGGTTAGTTTTTCCACTTGGTGTCAAAAAAATCTTCTTGAGCTCAACGTCATTAAATGTCCAGCAATTACATATTCACTAAAGCGTCTCCAGCTTCCCCTGAGAACTTATTACTTACTCGGCAAGTCAGTTTCTCTTGTAAGCTATTTGCGGGACTTAGGTGTTATATGTGACAAGGAACTTAATTTGGTCTCATATTTATAATATCATTAGTAGAGCCAATTCTGCACTGGGTTTCGTGAAACACTGGTCCAGAGAGTTCTTCAATCTTGACGTGACTAAATCTCTCTACCTTACCTTTGTTAGTACGTAACCTTAGGTCTTTTCCTCTCTTTCACCTCAACTTTCACCGACCAACTACGGTTGCAGTGAACCTGTGACCAGGATGCTTCGTGTAACCAACAATTTGATTAGCGAATTCGATTTTCATCTGAGCAGATCTTGACTCCGAAATGCCCTTCTTAACTCTAACGCCACTTCTTTTTACCTCCTACGCCACTTTTCCCCCTCTCTAACGATTATCTTACAATTAAAAAATGGTAAATAAAGTCAATTTTTTTCTGTATGAGCAACTGCCGAAAAAATTGAAAATTTAAATGGGATTTTAATTTAGATGGGAACAAAAAGGAACAAAATATAACGTTAAAGACTATACATTTTAGCTCTTAGAAGAAGTGCAAGACAACATTTTTTCATTATTTTGATTTTAGTCGTTTAATTGCCCTTTTTCGATACGGTTCTTTTATTTAGGTGTTTTCATTGCCAACTTGGGTAATTTTTGAAGAAATGCAGACCTACCTCGAAGATCACTTCGAAAAGATGTGTAACGTTAAAGACCACACATTTTGGCTCCTACAAGTGCAAGACAAATTTTTTTTTTTTCAATATTTAGATTTTAGTCGCTTACTAGATTCCTCTTCTTTGATATAGTCCTTTAATTTAGGTCTTTTCATTCCCAATTTCGCTAATTTTTTTTTAAATGTAGACCACATAAAACTGGTTATATTTTCGAAACAACAAAAGTTAGGAGAAAAGTTTAAATAAAATGCAAGTCTTGAGGCCTACTTTCATATACGCATACACCATTTTTTGTTTCATGAAATATTTTTAATATATTTGCAGAAATATGCGTTTGAAGGTAACGTTAAAGAGAAAAAAACTGACCATATAATTAATGATATTTGTAAGTTCTCTTTACTTCTCATATTTTCTTTTTGATGTGTGATGTGTTCTTAAAATAACGTCATTAAGTTAGGCGGATTACGTCCACCAGGAATTGAATATCATTCGAACACTAAAACAAGGAAAAGATAGAGAAAAAAAAAATAAATAACAATAAATAAATAAACCCTGTTAGATTAAGCTTAGTTTATAGTGGGCCCATGTGTACTGTGACCCATAGGATCTATTGTACATGTAGAATAGGCTTAGTTCTTAGTTAATCAGCCTATATTAAGCATAACGAATAAATAAATAAATAAATAAAAAATAATTTAAAATTGTTTCAGCCGCAAAATTACATCTGTGTTGCTACGTATATCATGGTTGCAAATCCAGTTTATAAAGTTGTGTATAAATATGATTGTTACCAATCTTGATTTTTGCACTTTTACACTTGAACTGACTTTTCATCACTGCTTAAATACTTAATGTGTTATTTAAAGCAGGGCTCGCAAAAACTCTCAATTGAAGACATGCGCGTCGGAAGCTAATTTCATCTGGGGGGGCAGTACAAATGGGGGGCAGTACAAATGGTGGTGCAAAAAAAAAGTTCACCAAAATTTTTTCAAAGAAACATGAATGTGAATAAACAAATTTTTTATTTTAGTTTAAAATAAAAAAAATATAAAAATATATAAAAAATATTAAAATTTCATTATTTTTAAAAGTTCTTCCAATTTTAATATTAGAGATAATTCTTTAAAGGATCTTTCATATGGTAATATGAAAATATAAGAAATAATGGTTGCTTTTATAAAGCAAGACTAGGTATATCTTTACATGGTTTAAATGCAATAAGGTACAAAAAGTTATATCAATTTAAATTATTCCAAAATGTTTTTTTCTGTCATTGCGAGAAACAAACTCTTTCACCACCTCCATCGAATTCAATTCTTCGGTTTTATCTTTGTGAATGTGTATAAGTGCCGCATGAGTGAGTCGTTTCTGTGTCATAGTTGCTCGAAGATACGTTTTAAGTCGTCTTAGTGCACTAAAATAACGCTCAGATGAAGCTGCTAATGCAGGCACAGTCAAAAGCAAAGCAATAAGTTTTTCAACTTCATTTAATAGTTTTTTTACAGTATCCGAATTTTTTGCAAATTGAGATTCAATGCCACTACAATTTCAAGGTGTTTGGCCAGGCAATTGCTTCAGCAATTTCATCTGTAAAAAAGTAATCTGCATAAAGATCTAGTTTTGTTTTTAGATTTCGTTCAGAAGGCACTTTTCCGTTGAAGGCTTCGACTACAAAATTTTCCAACGATTCCAGAGTGTCAAGATCTGTTTAAATGTACAATAAGATTAACAATGTGCCAGTTTACACTAGCTTCACTCAACCGACTCACCGAATGTTAAATCAAAGTGAGTCGGTTGAGTGAAGCTGGTGTAAACTTGCAAAAATAAAAAAGAAGTAAAATATCAACCTGTTTGATCGAATCTAGCCGTTATCTCATTTGAGGGAATATGTAAAATTTCGAAATAATCTTTTCGTAGCCGATCATATTATGGCAACTGTACTGAAGGAACCGGATTTGATGTTTCTTTAAAGCGTTGATGTGGATTTTCATCAGCTAATTCACAGTAGGGGCTTTCGCATGGTCCAAAACATTGGACCAACATGGCAGATTGTACAACATGTAGTACCATGCGTAAGCTAAAACGATAGTCGAAATTTTTGGTTTTTTTCTGCCGATTGTACAATATTGTACAACTATGTAAAATTACTGCTCAATTGTTAGGGCATCTAAAAGTTTCTTAGCTATTAGCCGGATGTGTTCTGCTTGAGAGCTTGCAATTTATGATGTTGCTTTACAAGTTGGATCGTTCGAACGCTCAATCAAATAGTCCCATTAGTTTTCCATCTAACTTATCGTACAACATGTCGTCCAATATGGAAAGCCCCTAAGAACATGTCAAATTTTTTCTTACCAGAGTTGCAAAATTAACAAGCATTAAGCAACATACTTAAGGGTGCTTTTAAACTGAAGTGGTGGGTTTGCAGTAGAAACTCTACATTTTGTTCTATCTTTTTGCAAACACAGAGAAAGAAAATGGTTATCCGCAAGCATGCTTATGAAGAAGAGAGAAAGAAGAGGAAAATATATAATACAAAAATATTATCGTTGTAAAAAAAACTGATATTTTGAATAACTTTTGAAGTTTTCCTTTTAAATTGTTTATCTAGCTAAAAAAGTGGGGGGCGACTGCCCCCCTTTCCCCCCGCTTCCGACGCCAATGATTGAAGAGAAAAATTGCAATCCTCCTATTGATTGAATGATTCACTTTGCTTTCCTCGCTCGTGAAGAAAAAAACTTAAGTGCTCTTATGATAATATTTAGAGTGATCAAAACTGTTTTTTCGCTCTTTCAAAATATTCATTCGTAGATTGTGCTCCTCAGAAAAACAACAAGCTGACAACACCTTCTCTTTGTTATTAGTTAATTGATTTTTCGCTCGCGAGTTTTTGCAATGATACACTCATTTTATTGTAATTTTTGCGTTCGCTCATTTATTGACTCAACGTTAGTTAAAATAAGTACGTGTTTTAAGATGTAATATATTTTTTGCATTTTTAAATGAAATATTTAAGTGCTTACTGTTTTGTAAAAATATTGCATTTTTTTACTATACTCAGTCTTGTATAATTTTATAATATATAAGGATTTTTAAAATTTTTTCAGTTAAATATATTATTAAGATAATGACTTAATATTATTGATTTAAATCCTTTCAATTTATTATGTGTGAAGGGCTTAGCTAAAGTTTTGCATCAAATTAAAGAGAACGATTTAATGAAGCGATGAAAACTAAACATCTCGCATCAACTCGACGTCGCACAGTGTTTTCTTTTTGCCATAAATAGGAAAGAATCAATATCCGAAAAATCCCAATAAAGTTTTGTTTTCTGATAGAAAACACTTCAACTAAGAAGAATCCTAAAGGTTTTTTGAATTTTTTAATTTGGTTTGGTGCTCTGAAAGTAAAGTATTAGAAAAACTGATAGTTTAGCAAAAAAAAAGCCTAAATTTTGGTCAAACTTTCGAATCCTCTTATTACGTTACTTTAAATGCCACCCTGATTAATGAAACGTATTTTAAAAACTTGTAATCAAGAGCAACTAAGAAAACTATTCGGGGTTTGTTTTGATTACAACTTTCGTTTTACGGATATTTTGAAAGTCGTTTTGATTGTAAAAGTGAAATAAAAGCTTTTAAAAGTTTAAAATAAAGTAAAAAAAAGGTGTATCGAGGTATATTCTAAATTTTGTTGCTTAAGTTTGCTTAAATAATCTATATCCCAGCTGCAAGTGCCTGCAAATAATAACGAAATTTTGTTTTTTATGAGACATCAATATATATAAAATGGAATGTGTGTTTGTTTACTTGTTTGTTTGTACCTTATAGGAGACCAAACCTCTGGACCGATCTTCCTGAAATTTTCACAGCATTTAACTGAGACTCTGGCATGATTAACAGGGTACTTTTTTTTGACCACACCCACTTTTACGCTCACTTTTTTAAAATTTATATAATGGCTCCCATACAGTTTTTAACAGATTTACTTCAAATTGCATACACATTATACTCCAGGCGCCAGTATTTTTATTTATTACGCCACGCCCCCTTTAACGCCCCTTTTCATGCCAAATTTAAGTTTTAAACTTTTTGTTCTCTGTACAAATTTGTTCCTTCCAACGGATTATTTTTTGTTTGGTAGTATATTGCTCTTAATACTATTAACGTCGCCATATTACTATGAACCACGCCCACTTCACCGCCCCCTTTTTTAATTCAGATACTTACTTTTACCACTAACAATATTTTCTATACAAAATACTTCTTTGTAATATGTATTTACCTAAAGTTTTATATACTTTTTATCTACAGGTAAGGTATCCATAGATTTTTTTATTACCAAATCGCCCTTTTTCGCCCCATTTTACTTTAATTATAATTAATTTGCTTTCAATATGGTATATATTTGGTGTCTTTAAAAAGTGTTTATGCACAAAAACATTCTGAAATAATTTTTTTATTATTATTTTTTTTTTTTAATTATTATCAACACAATTAAATTTGAATATTAATATTGCACTACTTTTCCTTCAAGTGTAACATGAGGTGCGATTGCCAACGCGTGTTATAACGCTTACCATATCATTGACATACTTACAATTAAAATTATGTATATGGCAATTCATTTCACTAATTAAGAACGCTTCTGATTGGCTGCCGTAAGAATAAATACTATTTCACCAAACGGGAGCTATGTTTGCACCCATGTTACTATGACTCTGGAAGGAATAATAGGCTATATGAAGTTTTTTGGACAAAGGGGCGTGGCACCGTCCATATAACCCAAAATTTAAATCGCCATATTTGGGGCATTTTTTGACCTACGTCGATGATATTTGGTACGTATGGTATTGGCATAATTAGGAATACGTACCAGGAGAAAATTGTGTGGGACCACGCCTCTTTTCAGGAAAATTAAAATCGCAATATAGTCTTAACTACTGGACCGATCTTCGTTCAATTTTCACAATAGGATATTCTTACGAAATAATAAATTCTTAACTATATAAAGTTGTGAGTGGACAAAGGGGCATGGCCTCGCCCATGTAACCCAAAATTTAAAATCGTCATATCTTGGGCATTTTTTGACCAACGGCGGCAGTATTTGCTATATATGGTATTGGCATGAATAGAAATACGTACCAAAAGAAAAGTGGGCAGAGCACGCCCCTTTGTTTGCGATATATTGGAGGCTGGACCTGTTAACCGATCTTAAATTCTCACAGCGTGCAGCTTTGACTCAGGAATACTAATAACATGATAATATTTTTCAACCATGCACACTTCTGCACCTACTTTTTTACTTCGTTTATTAACGCCTTTACCTCAAATTTAAAATACATAATAATTAAAATAGTGGGGTAACCCCATTATCATTCCTCCACAACTGACTGCGAAACAGCTGATTGTGTAATTGCTGCTTTTTGATTGGTCTAAAAATAAAAAGGGGGAGCATGAAGCAAATTACATGCGGTTCAGTGCTGAATTCTAATTGGTTTACAACAAGAAAAGGGGAGAAGCATTGCAATAATTAAATTAAAATTAAATACATAAATTTTTGTAAATATATAAATACTTTTAATTTTATTTTATAAAGAGGGGGGTACGAAGCACACCGGGTTCAGCTAGTGCTCTATGAAAATTGGTGATATCTTCTCTGAATAGCTCGAAATAAAAGATAAACCCGAATGCATTAGAAATATGTTGAGATCTGTAAAAGCGAAAACTTGCGCAAAGATAAATCCTGACCAACAACTACTCAGTAAAAATATTAAGCAGCATCATTTCAAAATAAGTGACGCGCTCCTTGTCGCTCCAAATGGTTATTTCAGCAGAGACTTTAAATATTGTTCCAAAAGTGTTTGATTATGCTAAAGTAAACCTAGCAGGTTTTTGCAAATGAAATTTTATTTAAAAAACATGCATTAATCAAAAAAACATTGAAATAATAATATAAAAATGTAACTTACTAAAAAAAAAATAAAAAATAAAAATAAAAATAAAAATAAATTAAAATCAGTGCAAGTAGCAATATTGACAAAGCGATAACACATGTCTTAAGCGATGTTTTTAAATTTGTTTTGCTTTGCTATTGTAATGAAAAATATTTTGAGTTTCGTCACGTTTTTGTGTACAAGGGCAATGATATTTTCTATTTTGTGTGTTTTTTGTTTGGTGATCACCAGAAGGGAGGCAGATAGAGTATAGGTGTGTTCAGAAGAAATGTTGAGGGGGAAAAATTAATAGGACCAGTTTATTTATTTGACCTCCCTTTTATTCTATATTTTGTTTTTTATATAGATAGATACTCACAATAGATCTCCCTACAATATAAGCAATTTTTCCCGTAGAAAAGAGCAAACCACGGAAATATATCTCATATTTTAAGAATCAAAAACCATTTAATCAGTATTACCAATCAAAGCACTAACCAATTACAGTGTAAATATTAAATAATCAGAATATTTTTAAGTAAATTTTTTATTGCATTTCTTTTAAGAAGCTCTCCACTCTCTCTTTCTCTCTGTCTCTTTCACAAAAATCTCTCATATTCTTAATTTTAATAAGTTTCACTTCTGTATATACAGCGCTATACTGTATTTTTTTATTACTTTTTCTTGTTTTTGTTAAAATAGATAGAATAGTGTTTTTGTTGTAATTGTCTATGAGCTTGCTTAAAAAAAACCTTTTTAACTTTTCCCTTAAAATTAATCGAAATATGTAGATGTTTGCCTGTTTTCCAGTTTTGGATTGTACAGGAGGAGGTGAGGGTGGAAGAGGTGGTGGGTGGGTTGAGGATGGTGGTCATTTGAGTCTTAATGTACATCATATTCGAAAATTGTATTTATAAGCCAAAAATACAACATTGTACAATATATCATTGAAATCTGGGGATGATTGGATGTTTTTCAGTTTTGGGTTGTACGGGAGGGGAAGGGGATGAGGTGTTAGTGAATCAATGTACACTATTTTTAAGAACTGTGTTAATAAGCCCAAAAGACGACATCGTATTAAATTTCATTAAAATATATCGACATTTGCTGTGTCCCAGTTTGGGTTTGTACGGGAGGGAAGGGTTGTATTGATCCGATATGCACCATTTCTTGGAATTTTATTAATAGGACTAAAAAGGACTCTGTATCAAATTTTATCAAAATCCGGCAATGCTTACTATTTTTGGCACAAGAATGTAAGAAATCAAAACACTGTGCATCGCTCTTTTAAAATTTCTCAGCATAAAAACTCACGAACGAGGAAAGCAGTTGAGGAGTTCAAAGAAGAGTGAATATTTTATCCGCATACGCTCTGAATATTTTAAAATGAAAAACTCCCCAGATGAAAAACAAAGCAGACCTGCCGATGGAAGGAATGTGGCAGGTTATAATTTCAATCCTAAGAGGTCTATTTTTTTAAAATTCTAAAAATTTCCTCTTTACTTTTAAGGGAGATGCATTATTTTTATCTTATATTATATTTTTATTTTTATAAACAAAAAGCATCATTACAGTAAAAACAAAGTTCTTTTATAGGACAACATAAATACATTCAATATAAATATAATAACAACAGTATCAAAATAAAGTATCATGTTTGCTAATGCAAAATTCCGGTTAATTTTAAGGGACAACAACTTCAATATTTTCATGATTATTGTAATTATCCGACTCTTTGTGTTTTCGTCGAAGCACTTTTGATAGCAACAATGTTGTTAAGTATATTTTTTCAAAAAAACCACAACAGTGAGAATGGCTCAGTTGGCTAGGGGTTTAGTTTTTTCATGTATTTTGGAATCTTAAGTAGTGAGTTCAAATATCATCAGAGAAATATGTTTTTTCTTTTGGTTTTTTTTAACGGGTTTTAGTTTTGTTTTGGTTTTTTTTTTTTTAGTTTGTTCTGTTTTTTTAGTGATTTCGTTCTGTATTTTGTATTTATAGCTTATAATAACAAAGCGATCGCGTTAATTTTCTTACTTTGTGCTTGTACGTTTATTCTTACTGAAGCAAACTAAACGACGATTAGTTAACCGCTGCAAGGGTCGAATATATAAGTATATGTACTTACACTCACGCGGCCTAGGATCAAGTCTCCGGATCATGGTAATTTTTCAACTGCTGGCAACATTACTTGGAGAGCATGCTTGCCTCCATACCTGCTCATATCTTTTTTCTTGGGCATGTCGTAGGACGGCATGTCTGTCAAATGAACTGCCGTAGCAGCAATGCAGCATGCATCTAAAGATATGAATGCAGCATTAATGCCGAGAGATGCATGCAGCATTGCTGCTAGGGCAGTTTATTTAGCAAACATGTATACCTTCTGCAATCAAACCATAAAATGCATGCTTCATTGCTGCTACGACAGTTCATTTGGCAGACATGCTGGCTAGGACATGCCTATACAAAAACGATATAAGCGAGTATGGAGGCGAGCATGTCTCCAGTCCTTCAGAGGCATGTTGCCAGCAGACGTACAGCAGAGCTAATTTTCCAACTGGGTCATAGCAAATATAACTCAAAAGAGCGTAAGTGAATTTCGATTGCTTTACGCACCCTGATTTAAAAATATATATTTATATTTTGCAAAAATCAAGTGAAAAATTGAGCTTCAAAAAGTATTTTCTGTAAATAGCTCCTAAAAAAAAAAATGTACGGTGGATATAAAATGAATAAATTCCTAGTTACTACATGAACTATTAGCAACACTTCATGAAAGAATTCGTAAAGATATCACGATACAAATACTTTGTATAGTTTAAGAATATTCGTAGAATGCACGAATATTTTTTTTTATTCGTAGCCATTTTACTAATAAATTTTTTGAGTGCAGAAATAGAACACTCAATAACACAAAGAAATAGGGCTGGTATGATGAATATTGTGTGTTGGGGATAATATGATATGTATGTAATTTATGATGGGTTAAGTGCGATCAGTATGTTGAGACGGATACCTCATTTATCTACAAGTTTGTCGATGGCAAATTTGATTTAAAAAAGTTGTTAAATTATTATTCTAAATTTTTGCATCCTACTTCAAAACAAAACAAAGAACGTAGATATCTGAGGTTCGTATATCACGTTCAAAGTATTTTTTTACTAGCTGAGAAGATGTATATAGTTTTTCGGTGCATGACAAAAGATTGTCAGTTTTATAAGAGTGGAAAACAATAGTTTTATTGATAATAAATAACCCATTTTTAACACAAAACATTCTTAAGCTTTCGAAAATTATTATGTGCTAAATTTTTCCTTTTAAATATTACCATATAGCAACACATTAGGTCTTAAAACAATTTCCTTTATAAATCAAAAACAAAAAGTTTCTTATAGTAGTACATTACACAAAAAGTTTTATAGTTTAGACATAAACTACCGAAAATGTCACAATTTGTTGAAATACTGAATCGTAAAAATTAAAAAAAAAAAAAATGCTGCTAACGTGATTGTAGTAATTGTTGTTTTCCATTTTGCCGTGATGTTGATGACGCATGCAAAATAATTTAATGTGCTCCCAGCAAACACACACAGATGTACACAAAGACACACACTTATGCACACATTTACACAAGCTCACATGCAAATAAACAAATGAATACATCAAAAAGAAAAGCATTTATGAGCAAGCAACATCAATACTTGACTTAGCAACAAGAGCAACAACGACAACAACGGAAGGTATAAAATAAGAGTAAATACAAGAAAGCAATCCTGCCGAAGGTTATGAAGTATTGAATATTTACACGATGGGGCAGGCAAAAAAAAAACAAAAAAAAAACAGCAACAACAACAGAGGCATATTAGTACGTAGGCAACAATTAAATATTATATGCCAATGTTGCCAACTTCGTTAAGCAGCTGCTGCTGCTGCTGCTGTTGTTGTAATCTGATTGAATTATTAGCTTATATTTTGCGCATTGTTTCTTGTTGTTGTTCATTTTGCTTTGTACATTTTTTTTTATTTTGTTTGTATTATATGAAATTATTTTATGTCGTTTGCGTGTCTAGCTGCAAAAATGTGTCAATGCCACAGGTACGACAGAAAAAAAAACATAACAAAAAAAAAACAACCCACAAAAGTGGTTAATGCGACCTGAACGAATTTGACATACCGTACAACCTGTTTTCTGATTGATAGATTACTATTTTCGAATTGTTTTTGTTTATATTTTTTTTTTTTTTTTTTTTTGCTTAAGACTCACACCAAAATTTACTGGTTTTGTTGCAGTTAGTCAACTTATTTTGTGTTTTTTTTTTTGCGGAAATAGAAAAAACTGTAGGGAAAATTTAGTGAATTATGTAAATGGAGCTCATTTCTGACACCAAATCTGAACAAATTAGTAAGATTTGTTTAGCAAAAATATAGCTCTGCCATTTTTTAGCTGATATGCCTTTACAGTGTGCCATCATTACGGTTATTATCAATTTGATATTAACAGAGCAGTTATTTATTTAAATTCTTTGTTTTATATGATTTCTTTTTTTTTCAAAATTACCAGAACCACAATTTTCAAAACAATCAGAAACACAGGAGGTCGGAAAAGTATCCCTTTATAACTTGGATATGCTTAATATGATGGATTTTTAAATTTTTTGTCATTTCAATATTTTTTTGTAAAAAACGCACACTGATTCGACTTCATTGAAACAATGTATAAAATAAAAAAATTAAAATTTTTAAAAATATGCTTTTATTTAAAAAGACGTGAACTAAAATAAATTTAAGTGACATATGTCATATATCTGTGGTCACAAGGAATAACGTTTAAACTCAAATTATCGTAAAAAACGATATTTTAATAGCACGAACTACGACCCATTTTTTTTTAAATACATGAACCGTTATAAACAAAATATGTGCAGACATAAGCGTTGATAAGTTCTGGGCAAAACATGGATATCTGCATACTTCCAAAAATTGGCAATAAAGTAAGTTCCATTTCGCTTTTTTACGATATTTTAGTTATTACTCCTTGTGACCACGGATATGTATATAGTAGGTTCATTCTAGGTGCAGAAGAACCCCTCCCTTGGTAACTCATCATCATAATATAAGCGTACGTAAATTGGCAAGTTCTAAGGACTTATATAAATTTTGAATTTTTCAAATACATTTATATTTAAAAGCTTAAGGCACTGATATTGTGTAGTAAACTTGTATAATGGATAGCAGTTTATATTTTTTTTTTTTTTTTTTTTTAAAGATCAAAGAACCAAGGCATTCGCCTAATACAAACAAGGTTTGGTCTTTGACCTGAAAGGAAAGGATAGATTATTTAGAGGAATTTATTGGAACCATACGTGAATTATTGATTAGGCGAAACAACCGTGAAAGACAATTTTAATTGCTTTTAACCGAGGCTAGTGTTATGCCTTAACCTCGGCAAGCATTTCCAGCTCTTTCTTAGTTGTTCCTGTCCATTAATTTCACATTTTCCACAATTTAGCTGTGGATTTGTTGTTTTCCATAATTCTTAAATGTGCAGGAAAGAATAAAGAAAGTGAAAAGAACCTTGCCCGAGCCCGGATTCGAACCAGGGACCTTTGGGTTGAGAGTCTAGCGCACTCTCCACTAGACTACAAAGGCCGACAATGGCCACTAGACTACAAAGGCCGACATGTGCAGGTAAGCTTACTAAAGATTCAATGCCACTGATAATGTATAGTAAACCTGTAAAACGGATCGCGAACATCGGCGCTTCAAGCTTTTAAATATAAATTTATTTGAAAAATTCTAAATTTATATAAGTCCTTAGAACTTACCAATTTACGTACGCTGATATTATGATAATGAATAACCAAGAGAGGACTTCTTCTGCACCTAGAATATACCTACTATACACATATATGACAAATATCACTTAAATTTACTTTGTTTTTAGTTCACGTCTTTTTTAAATTAAAGCTTATTTTTAAAAATTTTTTTTTATTTTTTATTTATTTTAAAATTCTGAGGTTTGAAATTGTCTGCAGAGAAGTAACGACCGAACAGAAAAATTAATTCAATTGAAAAAACTCTCTGCCTGAGCTGGAATTGAACCCGGGCTACCGCGGTTCTTTAGCTTAGGGGCAACGCACTCTACCCACTAGGCTACGGCCACCACAAGGTTCATTATTAACATCTTTTATTTTCAAAACTTATGGAGATATAGTTTTTTTATGGATTTGTGGGCGGTAAAAAGGGGTGTGGCAAAAAATTTTATCATTATATTGTATTGTCACTAGACTAACATATTTATGCTAAATTTCAGCTTAGTCGGATACCAACAAGTTGTAGAGAACTTTCTTGCAAGTTTTGAGGACATACATACATACATTAGGGCGGGTCGATTTAAAAATCGCCCATTTCTCAGGGAAAATCATATTTTAGAGATCTAAATAAGAATTTTTGTCCGAGAAACTATACCTCTAAAACGAATTCTAATGCCCCAACTTTTGAGTTTTGTCCCGTAGGGTCAAATTTTGAAAAATCCCTCTTTGACCCATTTAGAGTGCCCCAATCGAGTCTAAATGTATCACCGACTCCCACTTACTTTGAGGGGCCGATCCACCCATGCCAGTGGCACACCCCCTGGTGAAATGGTGATTTTTTGAAATGTTTGTATGGAGAACCCCAGGGGGTTTCAGGGGGTGTGCCACTGGCATGGGTGGATTGGCCCTCCAAAGTAAGAAGGGGTCGGTCATACATTTGGACTCGATTGGGGCACTCTAAATGGGTCAAAGAGGGATTTTTCAAAATTTGACCTACGCACAGTACTTTGAGCCCATACAAACGTGAGGAATAAATACAAGGAGTTGTTCGATCTTTACGAAATTTGGCATGTTTATTATTTTTTGGCTGCTGATTTCAAAAATTGAATCAGATTTTATGAACATCAAGTATTTACGCCATAAATGAGGTTTAAAAATTAAAAAAACTGAAATTTCCCTATTTTCAATTAAATATTAAAATTATAAAAACTTTTTAAAAAAAAATAAAAATATATTTTTGAAAACTTTAAGGTCTTAACTTGTTAAAACTGAAAATTTTATGGCAATATCTTTTTTTAAAAAAGATATGCTTATAGTTTGACATGCACTTTTTTCACGAAAATGTTACTTTTCATGTAAAAAAAATATGTTTTTGCAAAAAAAAAATATTTTTTGTAATTCTAAATTCACTTTGTATTATTAAATTAAATATTTTTTGCTTAATTGATTAAAAGAATAAAAACTAAAAACAAAATAAAAAAATTTATGCCAAAAAATAGGTATTTAAGTAATTATAATAAAGTATAATTTTTGTTTTTATCGACTGTGACCTGAACTGCCATCCATACCCCATTTGCAAATAAGAGTCATTTTATCTGTTGCATCTTTACAGAGCTCTAATACACTTTTAGCTGTAAACCGCAAAAGTGGTTGTAAGCGAACTTCTGCAGTACTTTCCGAAGTTTCAATAGATGATACTAATCGTTTCTTAAAATTTTGTATCGCATACAAACTCGGAAATAAATTTTTATGATAGACGTTGACAGTGTTGCGCAGAATTTTTCTTCCGAGAGATCCAAATCTAAGTACAGTGACAAAGCCATTTGTACTGATAGACAATTTTGACTGTTAATATTCGAACCATGATTATTTTTTCTTGAAGCAAGTTCTGATGCATATTGTAATTCGTCTTCAGAATAATCAGATAATAAGTGAGCCACTTTCCTTTTTTTCATTTGTTCTGATAACAAATGGAACTCCTTTTCAGGCCTTCCGCGACTTGTGCTTGGTTGCTGAAATGTAAAATTTATTTTTAACTGCGCTAATATTAAATTTTATTTTTACTTGCGTACATTATTTGGATCAGAAATAACAATTGCTTCGGCACTTAACCAATTGGAATACTTTTTAATAAGCTTGATTTTACTATATCCGCACTGCTTCCACTTCGTTTCCAATTGCAATATAAAAAACTTAATATTTTCATCAATTATTTCTTCACTGTATGGGCTTTTACAAATTTTATCTTTAACAAATGACTTCAAAAACAAATATTTATTGCGTGGACCGGCAGAAATCCAACAATTAAATAAATCGTTATTAGTAATATATATTGGCATTTTAAATTAAAAATCTTTGTAATGTTTCCGCTGAGAAAAATACGGTAAAAACAAATATGTTGGCATAAGTAAGCATGAGAATGCCCTACATTTTAACATAAATAGTCATTATTTATTTTTAACCTGTATATAATAGCAGCATTTTAAAAAACAATTACAAAAGAATTCATACTCCAATTACTTTTACTTTTACTTTTACAACTTTTACAATAGATTTTCATACTTCAATTACTTTTACAAACATAATAAGTTAAAATCACTATTTAAAGAACCTCTTAAAAAAACAATTTTCTGCAAACTGATACGTCTTACTTTTGAGCGTAGAGTACAATTCATACAGATTACTTTAAAAATGATCTAAGTCTTAATTTTTTTAAAAGTAAACATTTAATGATTTAATAGAAATACACATACTAGTTTTTTACCTAATGAAAACGATTATTAAAAAAAATGGACTTCATTTGGACGTCATTTTCGAAATTAGTCACCCATAAATATGTTTGTTTACATTTCAAAGGAGTAAACTCCTCACTACATGCTACGTTTATTAGAGGAAAATATGATTTTTTGACAATTTTTCAAAATACGATAACTCTAAAATACGGATAAAAAAGGTTAATATGTTTTGGAATTTTGAAAGCAAAATACATAAATAACAATGTATTTCAAAATAAAAGAGATGTTTTTCGTTGTTTTTTTTTTTTAATTTGCTCTCAAAAATTGGAAATTTTTGGAAAATATTTACAAAAAAATTTATTTTTTTAGCGTATTTTATTTTTTTTTACTTTCAGCTAAATTTTAAACATATTAAAATTTATGTATTTATACAGTATTTATCTTGAAAAAAAATCAAAAATAAAAAGAATTGGGACAAAATTGCAATTTTGGCAATTTTTTCTTTGTAAGATGTGCAAATTACTAATTTCCATTATTTAAAAGAAAATATGATTTTTAGACTATTCTTCAAAACGCGAAAACTCCGAAGGGCGGACGCAGGTGGATATCAAATTTTAGAATTGGAAAGATAAATATGTATATTAAATTGCAAATTTTTTAAAAATATTTAAAAAAAAATTTTATATTTTGACAATTTTCATATTTTTAGTTTTAGCTTAATTTAAAATAAATTAAAATTTATTTATTTTAATCATATTAGTCTTGAAATAAAATCAAAAAACAAAAGAATCGGGCAAAAATTGCGTTTACAGCAATTTTTTCTTTGCAGGATGTCCAAAATCAAATATTTCACAACAATCAAAATGCATAAAAATGGTTGACTTTAAGGAGCTGTAGAGTCTACAAAAATTGTTCAATTGGCAAAAAAATTTGGATTCTTCTTAGTGGAAGTATTTCCAAAAAAACGGTACCAATATTGTTAGGATCTGCCACAACAAAAATCTTGATTTATTCCTATGAAACAAAGTACTGTGCTACGGGACAAAAGTCAAAAGTTGGGGCATTAGAATTCGTTTTAGAGGTATAGTTCCTCGGGCAAAGTATCTTACTTTGATCCCTAGAATACGAATTTCATTGAGCAATTGGCGATTTTTTGCCTCCCCACAAATCGACCCGGCCTAACATACATACGCACATCCATATGAATGAATCAAGTTAAATAAAAGCTTATAAAAAAAAACAGAAGGAGTGATAAGGATTTCCTTTCTGAGTACATAGTTTTAAAATTATTTCTAAAAAAAAACAGAAATTTCTGTTTTAAGTATTGAAATATTCTTAATAGTTAGCCTTCATAAAAATTTAACAAATTTAATTGATTGGGCAAGTGAGCTTTACAATCTGGATACTACTTCAAGTTTAGCTTGTAAGGGTTTTATTCTGAGGACCATGGTAAAAAGATCTTAAATAACTCAAAAACTTCCATAGTAAATTTTACAAAATTTTCTTAATAATTATAGTCATTATAATTAAATTCGGATTTCTATAAATATTGCTAATGTGTGAGAGAATAAAACTTTAAAAATAAATATCTTTATGAAAATATATATTTAATTATGAATCCAGTATCTTCAACTCAAAAACTTTTCTGAAATTTGTTAAGTCGAAAGAAGGATGTTCAAATACTCCTTCCTTTCTATAATGGATAATGTTATGGGACTTGTATGGCTAACCTTTTTGCTGAATTTTTTAATAGAGTTTTGAACCTGTTCATAATCTTAACCTTTTATGATCGAAGCCTAGACCATTAGAGATATGAAAAAAATGAGTTTGGATACGGGTTCCCCGTGATCAAATTAAGAAATAAACAGTAGGTTTGAAAAATTTTGGAGAGCCCTCTATAGCCCCAAATTCACGAAATAAAATGGGGTCTTACATGACCCTATCAGTTCCAAGAAAAACTTTTACGTATTTGTTTTCAGCCGTAATCTGTGATGGGTATGAACGTATTATTAATTAAATATTAAAAGTAATTTATGTGTTCAATGCAATTAAATTTAAAATCTGGAAAATTTATTTATAAATATTACAGATTAATACTGAAATTTTAGTTTTCTTAGCAAGATCGCAAGATAAAAAATTCCGATTGTATGCAAAAATATCGCAAAAACTTTTAATTGAGACCAATGAAGTGAGGTTTTTAATTTTATTTTGTGAGTTTTGTAAAAACAACTGAAAATTGTTGAAATCTATGTTTTTTTTAATAAAACACTTCAGAAATCAGAACTTACATTTACGTTTGGAACTATTTTATTTAATTTAATCGAGGCATAAGCAAGATGCTTGAACAGTATAAATAACAAACTTTGCACGAAAAAAACAATACTTCCAGCTAATAAACTGTAAGCCTGCCGGTGTTGCCAGATTCTGTAAAGCTTCTTAAACCAAATTCAAGGCAGAAATTACTGGATTAATTGTAATTCAAGCAACGATAACTAAAAACCCATGGGATCATATAGTACCCTTGGTCTCAATGAGTTAATCTGATTTTTCAAATTATTTTATGAATCGGTCTCGCTTATGTGTTGACAAGGAAAGTATAAACTAACTTGCAACTAACATTTAAGACATTTAGAAAAAAAAAATAGCTTTATTTAAAAAGCGGAGTAGATTTTATATGCTTTGAGTAGTTGAGAATGCCAAAACTGAGAAAATGATATTTGAAAAACAATCCCCTAATTTTTCCCAAGTATCCGTTTTATAGGTCATTTCATAAAAAAGTCTTTCTTTTAAAATAACACAAAATTGTTACTATTTGTTTTATTAAAAAAAATGAGTTAAAATTTGGGGTTTTCAAAAATATAAACTTTTTTACCTTAAAGTTGTTTTTTTTGCAAGTATTTTTATCTTATCTCTTTGAGATCACAATCAGTAATAAATTTTGATGTATTTAACCTTAATTGGTTCTTTGTGTAAATCTTACACACTTTTGAAACTTACACACTTAAAACTGATATTTTTTTGATATAAGTTCATCAAATGGAACTACAATTTTGGCTCAATGTAAAAATCGTATTCAGAATTTTTTTTTCGACTTTTTTTACACTAGGTCTCGCTGCTACCCCACAGAAAAAAAAATTCTTAATAGGTTCTTGATTGTAAAATTTATACAGCATAATCTTGGCGTGCCTATGTTTTTCTGCTTTTTCGTTAATTTTTGTTTCGATATTTTCTCAATATTTCATTTTACTAGTTGAAACCCGGCGCATTACTATAACACCCCCTTTTTCGACACCCATAAAATGTTACAATAAATGAATACCAAATTCAGAGGCTGTGCAATCGATAATTGCAAAACTATTCTATGTACCAAATTAGGGTTGCTGAAAAATTTCACGCCCCCTTTTCTAATGTAAAAACCATCGTTGGTATGCGTTTAAAAACTACCAAAAATTTCACGATACCGAATCTGAGGCTGTGCGACCTATTATTCCAAAGTTATTCGATAGCGCAAGTATTGGGGTATATATGAGGTGCCACGCCCATTTTTGTAATCAGTAACGTACTTCAAAAGAACATTCTCAAGAGTTTGCTACCGTTTTCCTGAAAATTTCATAAAATTGGTTCAACGGTTTTGGAGTTTTTACGTGATATATACACATACATATATTAATTTTTTTTAATAAAGATAGATGGGTGGAAAAAGTAGGCGTTACTACATTTATATATATAGTGACCACCACTTGGTCCCATTGCACCTACTTACATATCAATTTTCACTATCAAAACGTGAACATCTCAAGAATTAGCATGATTTCGTAAAAGTGGGCGTAGATATATTGCGATCAAAGTAAAAATATGAACTAAACTACCAAATTTTTGTTTTATTGTATCAAAACCGTCTTATATAGAGATGTTCCATTGATTTAAAAAAAAAGTTGCATTGATTTGTGGGCGGTAAAAGTGAGCGAGGCAACATTTATATGTTCAGTCAAGTGTGGAGAGAGTGATGTTCAGTCAAGTCTGGAAAGAGTGAGCTAATTTTTGCAAGGCTTGTTCATTGTCCAGACTGTTCGCATTTTCGAGACTAAATTTTTTTTTCAAAAAAATGGAGGTTTTGGCTCAAATCTTGCAACTTTTTTTACTTGTTTGCTTCTGATTCTTTGAAATGTCAGTTACTAAAGCGTTCACTCTTTCGAGTTGTTCACTTTTTCGGGGTTCGTTATATCCAGATTTGTCTGTGTGTGAAAAGATAAAGTCCGACCACGCCTAGTTGCCGATAGTAAACATCTAAACAAAATTTTAGTTTATGACGATTAAAACCGTCCGATATATAGCAATTTTATGGTTTGTGGGAGATAGCGTAAAATTGGGTTTTATGGGAGGTACGATGCCCTTTGTCCAATATACATCAAACGTCTCAGGATCACTCTCAGTTGTGTCAATTTCCCTAAAAATTTCATAAAGATCGGTTTAGCGCTTTTTGAGTCTATACGTGATATACATACATGTATACCCACATACGTCCATGTACATTAATAGATTATTTACTCGATTAATCGATTTGAAAACTTTTTTAAATTTAATAAAATAATGAACAAGTAATTGCTTTTAACGAGAAGATTGCATGCATTTCATTCATCGATGAAAATATTGATCCTGAAAAAAGTGTGTAAAACTTACACACAAGGAGCCTTTTCGTTTTTAGAAATAAGGGATCGATGAAGGTTACAAGGTCCGATGAAGTTACATACCCATTTTAGTGAATGCCTTACCTTAACCATTTTGCGTTTTAACCTCTTTAATCCCACACCAAGAAACACAATGAAAAAATATTTTTTAAGGCATTATTCTTACTAAAAAGGGTATAGTTAAGGCATTTGTGCAAAAAAAAAAAAAATTAAAAAATTTAAAAATTAAAAATGTTTTTTGGAAGCAATAGTTTTTAAATGTTTAAATGCTCATATATAGACATATTAAACTTTTTTTTAATATTTTTTTTATTTATTTACACTTTTCTACTTTCTAGACATAGGAGCCTTCTTACGTGACATATTTGCATTTTGCATTAAAAAAATTTGTTGAAAGTAGTAGTTTTTAAGTATGCAGATTTGTGGATATATTGTACTTTTTTTACAATAAATTCATTACTAATCAATACTTTTTTACTTACCATACAGAGGAGCCCTCTTACGCGACATATTTTAGAAATTAAAAGAGAGCTAATGTGGGAGAATATATTCTCTATCTATTGCGCCAATATTTAAATGAAATAACGATAAATCAGAAAATATTTCAATGCAAAAACTTTTGTTCGCATATGTGACCATTACCCGAAGAGGTTAAACAAATAATTTTTTCATGATTAACTAAGATAATGGATTAACTGGTGGGTGGGGGGCGCCAATAATATTTCACGCCTTAATTGGTGTGATGAGGTACGTGGTTATCTGTTTTGTATGAAAGTTCTTAGAATCTTTTTTTTTTTGTTTAATAATTTACAATATGTTTTTGTTTGAAACTAAAAAAATTGTTTTTATTTAATTCATATAAAAACAAAATACAAGGCATTCGGTGTTTACTAAGATAAAATATCTACTCTTTTAAATTTTAGACCAAATGTCTCAAATGACAGCAGCTTTACCGGTCGTTAGACGAATAGAATTGTTGTCAAACCGTAAGGAGCGTAGCAAGACCTTGAATTGGTCATGAGACATTGGCCGCATTCAGCGCAGAGAACTGTAGTGAACTGTTATGGTAGCGCTACCTTAGTAACCGATGTTTTTCTTTGAATGTGTTGCTACTCTACACGTCATACATTAGATATAATTCAATTATATATAATTTTTATATAAATTTATTATTATTATTATTATTAATATATTAACAGAAAATTTAAAATTTTAAGTTAACTTATGAGCTATGGCTACTTAGGCCTTAAGCTAAATTTAATACTAGGAAAAACTGATAAGCATTATTATTTAAATGTTCATCTTACATGTAATGTTTTTTTTTTTTTTTTTTTTTTTTTTTTTAAATAAGATGGTATATGTTTGATTGCTTTAAGAAAAGTATTAATTTTTTTATGTTGTTAGTAGTGGGGTTGGAAAGGAGATGTGTGAGATCGTTGTTGAGTTGTAGTTGTTGTTTATGGTAGTGAAAGTATGTGCAGTCTGTTAATAGATGTTGAATGTTGATTGCGGGAGTAGAGTTGCAGAAAAGACAGTGAGGAGGAGGATTTTCATTATTCATTAAGTGGCCGTGGGTTAGTTTAGTGTGGCCTAGTCGTAGTCGCTCGATTCTTGTTATGTCTCTTCTAGTTATGTTCGGGTCGTTTGTGGCTAAAAGTTCTTTTGTTGTTGTGTTATTATTATTTAGTTGTTTGTACCAGTTTGATGTAAGTTGCATTAAACTTTTATGTTGCGTGTAGTGTTGTTTTTTTAAGAAGTAATTAATGTCGCTGGAGTTGAAATTGTGTGTTGTGATGATGGGGGCTTTGTTGGCATATTTGGCTGCTTGATCTGCAAATTCGTTACCTTTTATTTGAATGTGGCTCGGAATCCATATTAAGATAAATCTCGGAAAAAAAGTAGAAAGAAGGTTTCTTATACGCGAGGGGTAGTAATTGGTGTTGGCCAAATTGGCTATGGCTTCTAGTGATGAGAGGGAGTCGGAGCATATGGCGTAATTCCCGTTTGTATTTGTGACGTGTTCTATTGCTTCGTTTATAGCGATGATTTCTGCTGAGAAAACAGTACTGTATTGTGGAAGGTTGGAGATTTTAATTATTTGGCTGCAGAAGGTGACAGAGTAGGTTGAGTTATTGTTGGTCTTTGAGCCGTCAGTGTAGATAAATGTGTAGTTGTGATATTTGGCTTTTATTGCCAGGAATTTTGTTCGAAATAATTCAGGAGGTGTGTTAGATTTTGAAAATTTGTGAAGTGTGGTGTTTATTGTAGCGACTTTGAAGAACCATGGAGGACATAAGGTTGTAGAGCTTGTGGGGAGGTATGGGATACCCTGGTCTATACAGTTAATAATTCCTCTGGTAATTGCTGGTATCGGTTTTGACAATGTTGTTGTCTTGTTGTAGTTTAACAAATTTTGTTCTAATGGTGTGTCGCTGCTCTGCAAGAAAGATTTAAAAAGTTTAGATGTGATAAAGTCTCTCTGATTCTCAAGTGTAAAGAGGTTGGATTCCAGAAGCATATTGTTAATTGGAGTTGAGCGAAAGGCTCCTAGCGCGGTTCTTATAGCGGAATTGTAGATAGTTTTTAATTTGTTTGTAGTTGACTTGGGGGCGTATCCATACAGAAAGATTCCGTAACTTATTTTAGATACGATGAGAGCTTTAATTACATTGATGAGCGATAATGTGTTGCAATTTAATTTGAGGCTTCCTAGGCATTTAATTATATTTAGATGTATTGTTAATGATGTATTTAAGTGGTCGATATGGGAATTCCATAGGTATCTCTTGCTAAAAGTTATTCCTAAGATTTTGAGTTGGCTGACTTCTTCTAGTTGAATATCGTTTTGATGGATGGAGCATTGACAGTTGTGTTTGCGGCAAAAATGAATGTGTTTACATTTTGTACTCGATAGTACTGCTCCGGAGTAATTGCACCAAGTTGAAATGTCTTGAAAGAGTGTATTTAGATTGATATAGGGGTTTTTTCTTTTACTTAGTTTTATCATTAGGTGGAAGTCGTCGGCATAGGCATTGAAATCGATTTCTCTGTGCATTCCAATTACATTGCAGAGTTTGTTGTACGCTATTAAGAAAAGAACTACTGATAGGGGTGAGCCCTGGGGTATTCCGTTGTGCAGAGGATGGGTGCTAGAGGTGTGTTTTCCCACTCGTGCGATTATTTTTCTGTGACTCATAAAGTGGATGATATATTTTAAAATTTTGGGTCCTATATTCCACTCCCTGAGTTGGTCTATGATAGTGTGGATTCCGATCTTGTCAAAAGCTTTTTCGAAGTCAAGGGATATGAGGGATAGGTGTTTTTGCGTTGCTAGGCAATTTGCAATCTGATAGTCCATGCTAACTAGAGTATGAGTTACTGACTTGCCTTTTTTGAAGCCTATTTGCCTATTATCAAGTAAATTGTCTACTGTGACAAACCACCATAATCTATTGGCAATAATTTTATCTAACAACTTTGATAGGCAGGGATTTAGAGATATTGGCCTATATGATTTGATCAGTGTTTTGTTTGACTTTGGTTTCAAGATAGGTACCACCAGGCTAGTTTTGAAAGTTTGAGGAATGTGATTGTGAAATATACTGTTGTAGAGGTTTAGTAGTCTGTTTTTAGCTGTGGTATCCAGGTTTCGTATCATGGGGTAAGAAATTCTATCTAAGCCAGGTGTGAGACCCTTTAGTTTAGATATCGCCATGGTTAGTTCTAGATTGTTTATTTCTTTTTCTATTATTGTTGCGTTTTGTGATATGTTGGAGGGTGGTGGTAGTTTGAGCGCAGTGGTTTTGCTAGTTTGGGTGGTGGTAGTTTGAGCGCAGTGGTTTTGCTAGTTTGGAATGGCTCTGGAAAGGTTGTGTCAATTGAACTATTAGACCAGTATTTGCAAAATTCGTTTGCTATTTGGGAGTTGTCCGTAAGTGGTGGCAGAGAAGGGTTATGGGTTTGTAAGCAATGGATATTGTGTGAAGCTTTATATCCACAGAATCGTCGTATGTTGCTCCAGATTTTCCCTGTGGGGGTCGATGGATTGATTTCCGAGGTGAATTCATTGAGTGATTTTTTCTTCGAAAGTTTAATTTCACGTTTTAACTTTGCATTAGCTTTTCTAAATTTGAGCATGTTTTCTTGCGTTATGTTTCTTTTAAATGTATTCCAACAGGAATTTTTTAAAAGTTTGAGCTTTTCTAATTCATGGTTCCACCATGGTACTTCACAGTGGCGAGAGTTTTGTTTTGTTTGTGGGATGGTCTTATGTGCTGATTGAAGGATAATTCGGGTTAAGTTGGCGGTTTCTTTGTTAATGTTGGGGCTTATTGCTAGGGAGTCGCTGAGGATTTTGGAGTGGGCAGTAAAGTTGGCCCAGTCGGCGAGCTTGATTTTAAATTTGGGTCTTAATGTTTGCTTGTTTTTTGGTTGGCTGTAGAAGATGGAAATTGAGATGGGATAGTGGTCACTTCCGCAAAGGTAGTTATGGATTGCCCATTCGGCTTGGGTAGCTATACCTGGTGAGCAAAAAGTGAGGTCGATGTGGGAAAATGTGCTGTGGGTGCTAAAGTGAGTGGGGGATCCGTCGTTTAAAAGAATATAGTTGGATTGAGTGATAAATGAGTTCAGTATTGTCCCTTTGCGGTTGTTAGTGGGAGATCCCCAGTTTGTATGCCAGCTATTAAAGTCGCCCATTACTAAAGTTGAATTTGAGGAATTGTTAAGCACATTGTTTAGGTTAGTTAAATTGAAATTTAAGTTTGGGGGTGTGTATGTAGAGATAATAGTAAGTTTTTGTTTTGATTTTATTTCAAGTGCTATTGCGTCAAAATCGTTATTTAGAGTAATTTCTTTATGTTCGATAGAGTTGTGGATCAAAAGAGCTACTCCGCCATATGATGTTGTAGAAGTATTTTTTGTATACATGGTAAAATTAATAGGAATTGGGATATTTGCGGTTGAGTGTAAATGTGTTTCTTGGATTGCTATTATTTTTGGGTTGTGTTGTTTTAATAAAATTGAGAGTTCATTATAATTATTAGTGTAGCCTTTTATGTTCCACTGTAGTACTTTCAGCGACATTTGGAAAATTGTATAATGGATGAACTGTTAAGTTTTTTTTTTTTTTTTTTTTTTTTTTTGAGTAGTTGTGTTAATTAGTATAAGTTATGATAAGATAATTAGTATTAGTATAATTAGTTAGATATGTTCTAATAAAAATATTTATAAGTAAAGCTGTTAAATTTTGTTATATATCATCTTGTGACATATTTTCTGAAGAGTAGTCAATGGCATGGTCGTCTATGTTTGCATGTGCATCATTTTGCATTGATCTTATTGAGTACGAGATGCTGCTTTTGTTTTGTGTTTTGGTTGATTTGCTTTTTAGTTTGGATTTGAGTCTATTGGAAATGTTTTTTGGTAGAATTTTTATTGTTGTTTCGGTGCTGCTTTTGGAGATTGTATTTTGGCGAGAGGTTGGAGTCGTCGGCTCGTTATAGGAGGCAACGTCATTGTAGCTTATTAATTCTCTAGGAGTTGTTGTGGTTGTTGTTGTTGTTTTTGAAGTAGTTGGCTGCGTTGATATTGGAGTTGTTGTGGCTGTTGTTGTTATAGTTTTTGAGGTAGTTGACTGCGGTGACGATGTAGTTGGAAGAGTGGTATTGTTTGTGCTGCTGAGATGACTTGACTTGGTTACAGTTGCGTATGATGGACCTATGCGTTGGTGTCGCTCTTTATATGTTTGTATGGCTCTTCTTCTATCAACTTTTTCCAAAGTGATGATGGTTTGAATCTCTTTCTCTTTGATAAATATTGGACATTTTTTATCATAAGCATTGTGGTCGTTAGGTGTGCATTCATTCTCTTTGCAGTTGACACAACTTTTTAAGAGGTTGCATTCTTCGTTTAGTTCAATGTTTGTGTGGAAGATGTTAGAACAGTTAGAGCATATTTTAGTTTGTGGGCATATTTTTGCAGTGTGTCCATAGCGGAGGCAGTTGTTGCATCTCATTGGCAGTGGGATGTACGGACGGATTTTGGTTTTTTCGTAGCCAATTGCAATTTCTTGTGGCAGATCAGAGGACGCGAAAGTTATTATTAATAAGCCAGTCTCTCTTAGCTCATTGTTATTTTTTTTTAGAATTTTTTTAACTTCGCTAACGTTTTGGTGTTTTAATTCACTAAGAATTTCTTCTTCGGGTAATCCTCGTAAGTCATTGGAGTAGATGATGCCTTTTGAGAAGTTGAGTGTGGAGTGTACCGTTATATCGATTTGTATTGACGGAGTTAGTGCAGTGAGTTTTACTAGTTTGTTTGCTTGCATATAGCTTTTGGTTTTTATTAGGATTGATCCGTTTCTGAGATTTTTACACATGTCGACCTCGCTCCCGCACGTGTAGTCTATTACTTTTTTTAGTAGAAATGGAGAAACGTTCACTAGTGTATCGGTGCTGTTTTTTCGCGCCATTATTAAATATTTTGGACCGGGTGAAAGTGTTTTTAAAGATTTTGAATTATCAAATTCAATTTGTGGTTGATTAGTAGGATTTAATCTGGGTGGCAAGTCTGGGGGGTCTTTCATTGTTTGCTTGGGTTGGGGGGTATTGCCCCTTTTATTGAATCAGATGTAACTTTTGTATCACTTTATTTTTATGTAAGATTGATTCTAACAATTGAATTAGTGTCACTATGATAAATATTTAGCAAGTTATGGTAACGTGCTATCAGTTGGTAGTTTTTAACGCACTTCGGGAGAGAGAGAACTAAGCTGCTCTGTTCGAGTGGAAGTCGGAAATTGTAAGAAATTTTTATAATTTGAAATTTTCTATGAAAAATTATTTTATTTTATTTTATTTTATTTTTTGATGACTAGAAAAGCGCACGTTGTTGCTCACTGGGAATGAAGCTAAGACTGTATATAAATTTAATTTAACTGCAAAGGCTTCTCACATAGATTTGCTTCGTTATTTCTATGTTTTTTACTTTAGTAGCGTCAGAAGCACCATCTGACAGTTTACTCAACTCAGAAGTGTTCATGTAGTATAGAATTTTTTCGCTCGATTAAATGCCGTTTGCTACCTGATCAGTTTGAGTGAACTCTATCAAAATTTTACCATTCAGCGAATTTTAACACAACAGCTGCCAACTGTTGTTTGCGCTGAATGCAGCCATTGTAGCACGAATAAAAGTCAAATGATATTCAGTCAGATGCTCCCTATTAGATTTGTGTACACCACATCAAATGAATATGCTTAAAAATGCTTCTAATTTAGAGTCAGTGAATGGCGTAAATGTTTTAACATTTGGTCGTTTGTTAGCAGCTGAATAATTTTCTTTTAACCTGTTGTTGTAGTTTTCAGTAACTTTTATTTTACAAAATATTTTACAATATAATGACGAAAGTAACACAAAAACAATCTTTTCGATGTCACCAGTTTTAGAAAAAATTATTTCAACTGAATGTTAAATGTGCAAGAATCTACATGCATTTCTACAATTCTTACCATACTACGAGGACTATTCGAGAAAAATGAAACAAGGAATGATTTTTACGGCAAAAAAATTTTATTTCTCAATATAGTCTTCTTTTACACTGAGAGCTAAATGAGCATTTACGAAATCCACATTTACGAACGGCCTTTAACTCTTTGTAGGAGTAACAGGGACAAATACAGGGATATACAGAAAATGCTCTAAATGCGCATTGAGCCCTCAAAGTAAACATAATATTAGCTCGATACACTTCGTCCAACGTTCCTCCAATTCTTTTAATCCCATCCAAAAAACATGCTTCTATAGTGAACCTCTTTCCGTCGAGCCATTTCTTCAGACTTGGAAACAGAAATTAGTCGGATGGGGCCAAATCTGGAGATTACGCTAGATGAGGCAGCAATTCCATGAATTCAAATTCATGGAATAGGAACGTTTCTCTTCCAAAGCGTCCTTGAAACGTTCCAATTTGGCTCCATAGTATTCACCATTGATCGTTCTATTTGGTAGAAAGTAATCGATGTAGATTATACCTCGTTTATTCCAAAATACTGTCGCCATAACCTTTCTGGCCTATAGCACCGTCTTCGGAGCACGTTCGGTTGGTGAAGTCTACTGTTTCCACTGATCCTTTGTCTCTGGTGTGTAGTGAAAGATTCATGTTTCGTCCACGATTACTAATCGACGGAAAAAATCCTTCACATCTTTGTGCAACATCGCCAAACACACCTTTGAATCAGTCACACGATCGCGTTTATGGTCAGGAGTGAGCGGCATCCATCTTGCGGATAGTTTTGTCATATACAAATGATTTCGAAAAATGTTCCACACTCGTTTGTTTGAGATGCTTACAGCCTCAAAAATCTCGCGCACTTTAACTCTGTGATCTGCCAACACGATATCGTGAATTTTAGCGAGCATTTCTGGTGTGGCGACTTCATTTGGGCGTCCAGAACGTTCGGCGTCACTTGTGCTTGTACGACCGCATCGGAATTCAGTAAACCACTTGTGAATCATTTCAATCGATGGTGAAAAGTTCCCATAGAATTAATCAAGCCATTTCTTGGTTTGGCTGATGACTTTTTTGCGCAAAAAATAATGCTTGATGACAGGAATGGCTTTTTTCCATTTTCGCAAAAATTTGCAAGATTGTCTGCTGTCAATAGCTGCCAGAAACAAACTAAGCATTACAGCTAGCTGAAATTTTGACAGTTATCAAATTTTGCATTTAAAGTTATAAAGCAGGAAATAAAAAATTAATCAACTTTTCAAATTGCCCTCGTAGACAGGACTGCGGAGTCGGACCAAAAAATTTCGACTCCGACCAAATAATTAAAAAAAAAAAATTTTTATTTTAATTTTTAATAACAATTTTTTACAATTTTTAATCACACTGACAAGAGTAATGTTTTTCGCCGGGTGTAATTGTAAAATCGCCAAAAACTGCTGACTTTATCGACATTTCTCTTGTCATTTTCTTAACCGTTAATACAATACAATGTTTAAATTCCGGTTTCAAGCTATCATTGACATTTCAGTCATGATGGCTTTAGTGTTACATTTTTAATGCATAGTCGATAATTTCACAGGATGAACTAAATTATAAAAATTACTGCTTTTATACTGTTTTTAACAAAATTTACAAAATTATGCGAAATATTATTTATTTTTCATGGTTGTTTTGACGGAGTCGATGCATTTTTCCCGACTCCTTTGCACAAGAATTCCTACAGACTCCGACTCCGCAGCACTGCTCGTAGAACAGGGGTAGTCTGCAAAAATAGTCTGATTCATGAACAAAAACCACTACAACATTTACAAAACGAGAAAATACGAGGAAGCCGTGCAACTGTGTATGCAAATAGCAACACTAAGACAAATATTGCCAACAAATAAAAAACAATATTTTTACCAATGTATTTTTTAAATGTTTTATGAAGTCAAATTCACGAGTATTCGATCTAGCTGAACATTGAAGCATTTACACACTATTTTTCTATATAAATTATGTGAATGTACCCAGGTACCTTGTAACTCGGGTCAAAGTGTTTTGTTTTTGTCACTCTCATAGGGGTTACAAATAATTTTTATTTTTCCCTATTCGCAATTCCCTATTAAAATTTTTTTGATTTTTGTACATATTTTGATTGACTCTCATTAATACTCTTAATGCATCTGAATCGATCATTGCAAAAACAGCATTAGTCAGTTTTTTTCCAAACATATTTTTTTTGTTGCAAGCGCTTCCTCATGGGCAGACCCATAATCTGGGTAAAATCCAAACACTTCTGTGTACTTTTTCCTCTTTAAGCAATGCCTCGTTATCTTCGTTTTTTGCTAAAACCACATAAGTCAAGTTACTTAAGTAGTTCCTGCATGGAATCGTTGTTAAAGCGCTAGCATGCCACTGTGGAAAAACGCAACATGAGCGTGATTCTGGAGTCATTAGAAAATCGTTTGAAAACATGTTCGTATCTATGTCCCAGAAGAATATTTTAATTTAGTTTCGAAATGCAGTTCAACATTTACAGTTTAGGAACTAAAAACTGAAGATAAAATAAGAAATATTCCAAGAGATATTAAAAAATGACAAATGAATGCACGTCATATGCTAATAAGTTAATTTTTAAGAGTAATTATCAAAAAAGCAATAAAGCAATAAAAAAGAATATATGAGTACTACGATAGTTTTGGTTAAATAATAGACCATTAACCCTTTTTTATGCTAAAACAACATGAGTCAAGAACAGTTTTTTAGGTTTTTTTTTCATTATTATTTTTAATAAACTATGAAGGTTGTTCAATATTTCAATTTTTTGCTAGTCAAATACTAAATTAGGCATAAAGATGTCCTTTAAGATTTTTTTTGTGTATTTTAATAGTTTTTATTGATTCTTATTGTGTGACTTATGAGGTTTTGGAAATGACCGATTCATTTGTTTAAACCAAAAAAATTCCAACTAACGCAATATTTAATTTCTTTTACATCGATATAGTTAGTATCCTCATATGCGTAATGTAAGTAGTGAAAATCTATCGATAGTCTTGACTTTATCGTAGTCTTGACTTTCGATAGTTTGAGCATCGATGCCCAGTTACTATCGATAGTACCGATAGTGTAACCGCCGAAATGTGAGTAAGAAACCGAAAACTGTTTGCAATTATGTCCTGGCTCCTTATCATGAATCTGGCAACCCAATTTTTTCCATCAAATTAGGATTTTGAAAAAACCGTGATTACAGGTCAAAAAAAAAATTTCCTAAAAAAAATCAACTTGAATCGTCAAAACTAAAAGTGGTACGCAATTTTTGCCTATCGCAAAAAAGTTTTTAAATATGATATAATAATTTTTGCATTTTTCAAAAATACTTTACTTGAGCATAGCTTTATTCTGCAAACCATTGAGAAATGTAATATTATGTGTTGGCAAAAAATTATGCCCATAAAAAACATAATGGGTCCTTCAGCAACAAAATTACCCCAGATTCACCATTTTCAAACAATAGACCTCCTTAATATAAAATTTGTTTTTTTTTTCACTTATATAAAGACAACTTTTGAGACATAGACCAATCATAATTCAATACATAAAATATAAAATAACAATTGATATGTCTGCAAAGTTTTTTTCGAACCTTGTATCCTTAAGAAAAAAAAAAAGCATTTTAAAAGCAGAACTACATCGAAACTCACTTCTAAAAAATGCAACCACATAAGGACCACATAAAACTGATTATATTTTCGAAACAACAAAAGTTAGAAGAAAAGTTTGTTTACATAAAATGCAAGTCTTGAGGCCTACTTTCATATACAACATTTTTTGGTTTCATGAAATATTTTCAATATATTTGCAAAAATATGCGTTCGAATGTAACGTTAAAGAGAAAAAGTTGACCACATGCGCTAATCGCTGATTTTGAATGTTATACAATAATTTCAAAATATTGTTTTACACTAGGGTGGACCCTAAAAATGTGTGTTTTTGTTTTCTTCTCTTTGTATATGTGCTGACAATATTAAGGGGTCGCTGATTTCGAACCTGATGTAAAAATTTTGAAAAGTGTTTTGAAACTAGGGTGAACCCTAAAAATTAGTTTTTTTTTCTTTATAATCTTTGTATATGTCAGGGTAATATAAAGTAGTCGCTGAATTTGAATCTTATGCTAGAATTTAAAGGAGTTGTTGTGAATAATAAAAATGTGTTTTTTGGCTGTATATTATTTGTAAATGCGCTGGTAGCTAATTTTGAATCTGATGTAAGAATTTCAAAAAATTTTTTGACACTGGGGTGGACCCTAAAATTGTGTTTTTTGTTTTATACTCTAAAGAAAGTCAAGTTTTCAATCCAACTTTTTAATCAATTCAACAGCCTGATGAACATGATGAATGTTCAATGGTCAACACCTTATTATGTCATGTGAAAAAAGCATTGTTGTCAATTTTGACTTCCTATTTTCATCTCTCATAAGAATTTTATATCTTAATTTGCAATAAATAAGTTTTTTTTCGACATGATTTGTCTTGAAGAAAATTTGCAAAATAAAAACATATTCAAAAAATATGCATCCTGGTTTTTTTTCGAGCAACATTCGATGTTGAACAAAAAGCGTAGGAAACTGCGTTCCTGAAAGGAGACCCCTGACCACACCACTTTTTTCATACAAAACTACTTTCATACATATCATATCATACTTCTATCAACTATTACTATATAGTAGTTCAAATGCCATCTACACATAAAAGCACACGTTAGGAACATTTCAGCACAATTTATTTTTAAATAAGTAAAAAGTTTTTGAGCAAATTGTGTGCACAACACTTGGGAATAAATATTGCATTTTTTACTTTCTCGGAAATCCGTGTTAAAATAATCTAAGTGCTGAACCTTTTTTAATAGTTTGGACTCAAACCTAGAAGTTATCTACAAAAAAGTTTATATATGTTTAATTTATAAATGCTAAAGAAAATACCTGCCTTTAACGCGTAGAGCAACGGGAATTAAAAAAAAAAAAAAAAACTGTAAACACATTATTTCCATGCTTTTTTAACTTATTTTCATTTTACTTAATTGCAATTGTTTTTTTTTTAATACCTACTTCTTCATGAAATCCATTTAGTTTTCGCATGTCTTTACATGCTGTTTCTGCTGATGTGTTTTTTTATTATATTTTTAACAATTTGCATTTAATTTTCCTCACGTGAGTTTACTTATATAAGTGTGTGTGTGTAATGGAACGTGCTAAGCATGGCCTTTAGAGATTTTGACGAAGCGATAAACCAACCCATGTTTTTATATACTCATACCATTACACATCAACCACAGTTGACTTTCGTCAACTCCCAAGAGTTGCTTTAAAGCCTACGCTGCAACTCCTACTCTGAGTCATGGACATTGCTGATGCATGCCACTGTTAAAATTTATGTTGTTGTTGCTTGTTGTCATTACTACACAGCGCGATTTTTTCTGATGGCAAGCTGAAAGTAGAGTTTTGTGTTTGTAAGTTATGAATAAATAAAAATAATTAAAACATGCAGAAAGCTCTACTATAAAATAAATATTCTAAAAACTGACAAAGCACAAAATTTGTGCACGTAACTGAGCTCAAGGTTAGCGGAAGTCGAATGACAACAAATTAATTCCAAACTTAATCCAAGCGATAATCTTTGTTAATCCAGCATTTTTGACCTGAGGCTTTATGCAGCTCCAAAAATTATACCGCAAACACAAATTTCAATATTGCCCTACCATTTACTAACGTCCCTTCGTAATGTCGAAAATAATTGAATTTTCCTGACAATTTACCATAACCTAGAAAATTTATACAAGGTTTCTTCGCAACACAAACACACACATTTTAACCCAGCAACACTAATAAAATTCATGCCGCTGATTTTTTTAGCGTTTTGTTTTTTTGGCAATAATATCTTGGCCATGCATGCTAGTTGGATATGAGTAACAATTTTGTTGTTATTCAGCAAAAAAAAAAAAAAAATATTCTATGTTAAGGTTAGGTGTAAGTAAGTCGGCCAATGCATGCATATGAAGGCTAAGGAAAAAGTGGCAAGCAAGGTTAAGACATGGGGGTGAAAATTAGTGAAGTTAGTGGTACAAGGTCAGTTTTTTTTTAACGAGTTTAAGGTTGAACGAGCTAGCGCAAAACTTGCTCCATGTTATTTATTATTTCATTACCAGTCTTAACTCAATTTAAACTCAGATCCTTTTTGACATAACTAATCAGTGATATTTTTCTCTTCTTCTTTTTATA